>QEOT01004324.1:11977-68589 GCA_003123785.1 Pterocarya stenoptera
TTTTTGAGCATTTAAAACAAGAGAGCTGAACTGTAGGACTCCTATGCACAGTAATGTCAATGTGGCTAAACATTTAGAATAGTGGGGGACCATACATTCACAATTTTATTAATATAAGAGATGCTATTTGATAGGAGAGAGAGAGAGAGAGAGAGAGAGAGAGAAGAGTTCAGTCTGGTCTCATGCAATACCGAGCTGGTAACATGATCACTTCTGTTTTAATTACTACATCTCCAGGCTCTGTGCCTTAGCTGTTGGTATGAGAGAGAGAGAGAGAGCTTTGACCATGACCAACTTTTTCTTAATTTAAAAGAAGTTGGGGGAGGCCACTCTTGAGTAGGAGTCTATATGTATATTTAATCACTCTCAGAAACATGGGCTTGATCTCATACTTATGTGTAACATTTTTAATCATGTGTTCAAATTGGTGATTTAGTTCAGCATTCAGGCCTGGCTCTAGAAGTAGAGGGGCTGCTTTGTCAAGTACTGCAGTTCAAGATTTTAATTGTAGATAATGAAGGTTTTGACATAGTGCAGAGTGGTTGTGTCATCTGTGCTCATCTTTCTAAAGCTTATAAATAATAGACATAATGTTGTGGCAACTTATATCTCAAGTATTAAAGATATTGACATCATAAATAGGGTCACAAGATGGATTATTTCAGGGTAATTAACAAAACCTATATCTATGACTTTATTGATATTTTTCTTCAGCCATTCATATCTGCTGATATTATATATCACATTAATAATACAAAAAAGAAGCACTTCCAATGCAAGTCTTTCAGAAACATGAGCCATTATAATTTATGGAAAAGGGCAATTATGGTTGTCTTGGAACAACCTCAGACAAGGAATTCCTATTTTACGTATGGTTGTCTTGGAACAACTTCAGACAAAGAAAGTTGAAGGGATTTCTTAGCATCCAGCTAAAATGCAATCACAGTGAATCATAATGCATGAGATGCAGAAGAGTTTGACCATTATCTCTGTTCCCAATCAGATCTATTAAATATTTCCAAACAGCCAGTGAGAATGCAAATACCACAAGGAATCATGATCCAAGACTAGGGACAGAATTATGGCATTCTGCTGCTGCTTTTTTTCATGTTGCTTAGGCTTATCATGGGGAGACTTTCTGCAAGATGTTTTGTAGAAACATGTAAGACAGCCATCGAGTACGTAGCTAAGACAGCATTCTTCTACTTCTGTCCAGAGAATGGTGTCTACTTGAAGAGCAACACTTGTACAAGCCGATTTAAACCTTGGAAAGAAGAATCATGGATGCTGAGGATCAAAATCATGCCATTTTTGCTGATTTCATCGATTGTTCATCGCCCAGTCATAATTTTCCCTTTTTTTCTTAAAGTTCTTTTGGGTTTGTACCTAACAATTGTATGGAATCACACATGCATTGAGTTAATTTCTGTATAGAATCTCATTAAACTAACAAAAACAAATAGAGAAAGAGCATTGCTATGCATCATCCTACACACCACACACTAAATTATTTTTTATTTTTTTAATTATTTTTTATTTTTTTTTTATTCTAATCTTCTTGAAACATTTATATTTTTTTATTCATCATCTATATAATACACAGAAGATAAAGAAAAATACTTTTCATCAGCCCCTGTTTTGGCATCAACCATCCCACACTATATGTGGCATCTTTTTAACCAATGATTTTAAATTATGAAAGAGAAAAATAAAAAAAAAACAAGTTAAATCTATTAGTGTGCTACCCATCAGCCATGATGCGTAGCACAGCTCGAAGATAAAAAAGAAAGAACGTGCATAGAATAAGAACGTGGTTTTGTTGTTTTAAATTTAAAATTTTGCTACCCATAAGCCGATGCGTTAACACCCTAAGACCCATTACAACTAGAAACGAAAAATACTTCCATCCGCTATCGATCTAAGCACAACTAACAAAACTGGTGGCTTTGACAAACGAAAAAACCACGTATCATCAGAGAGGACCACGTCAAGTACTGCAGGGGTGAGTGTGTGTCATCAGTCATGGCATGTGACCTGTTTCAGCTTCCAGTTCCACCTGGAATCGTCCCTTTTTAGACGGACAAAAGTAGGCTGAGATTTTCAGAACTATTTTTCTTATTTTTTTGGGAAGACGTTAACAAGTCAGGTTTCATTCTGCTCCAAACCCGCGGGCGGGCCCAATTTCATTGACTGCCAATCCAGCCCAAATTAAACAAAATAGATAATATTTAATTTGTCAATTTCAAAAGTTTTGTGTTCTTGTGAATGTCCCACACATATATAAAAATATATATATTTTTTATTTTCTGCAATTATTGATTTCCTCTACTCTCTCCTGTTGTTTTCCCAGATGTACAACCAAGTGGGAGGTATCTTTCCGACTTAAATTCAAAGCAACCTGTACTAAAATCAGGGTAAAATGCTTTAAAATTGCTGATATGTGGCCTACAAACTTGAATGATTTGTTTTCTTTTTATCTCTACAGACTGCAACTGATATTTTAACAAAAAAAAAAAATCAAAACGTCATGGCTTTCCTGAATTAAGTGATGAAGAACGTAATAATGCAAGGCTACCAAACACCATTTGGGACGATAATAATTGTTATTTATTATTAAATGACTCGTGCAACGAATTTTACATGTTAGCATTGGCACCCATTAATTATGTCATTTTTTTGGTTAAACTTTAGCTAAAAAAGGCATCTTGATTGGTATTTTACGTAAATAGATGTTTTAAAGCTCTAAATGCTTTGCATACCAGCTAAATGAAGAAAGATAATAATTTAGGGGTGGGCAGCGGGTACCAGCCCCCGCTGCCCCGCCCGGTTTCCGCCCCGCCCCGGCATGGGCGGACGGGCTACCCCGCACCACTCATGCGGGGGCGGGGGCCCCCGCCTCGCATGGAGCACCCCATGCGGGGCCGGGGGGCAGATTGACCCCAGCGGGGCCCAGCCCCCGCCCCCGCTCCGCACTTCCTCCATTTTTAGTATAAAAAATTATTATTTTTATTATTTATATAAATAATTTATATAAATATATTGTATATAGATATATACAATTTGTAAAAAACTTGAATTCAACTTCAAGTTAATGGATTGCCTTGGCTTCCTAGGCCAACTATTATATAGGAGGCTAAGACAATACAATAATAATAGTTAAGCAATGTGGGACTTAGTGTATTGCCATGTGAGACTTAGTGTTAAGTCCCACATTGCTTAACTATTACTACTGTATTGCATTGGCTTCCTATATAATGGTTGCTTAGGAAGCCAAGGCAATCCAAAATATAACTCTAATGAGTTTATATTTTTTTTAAATATATAAATTTTAATTTATACTTTAAATTATATTATAATTTAAGTCTAAAAAATATTTTTAGATTGAAAATTTTTTTAGATAATGAGTTGAGCGGGGTGCGGGGCGGGGTGCGGTTTTAGTCGCACCCCCCGGTAGCGGGGCGGGGGGCCCTGCCCCGCCTCCCGGGAGCGGGGGACGGGGTATAAAACCCCTCCACCCGCATGGTGCGGGGTGGGGGACTGCCCCCCACCCCGCACCATGCAGGTAGCACCCCTAGATAATATTAATTCCTCGTTTGTGCATCATGGCAAAGTAGAAAATGAATCGGCACAGCATTTGGATAAGAGAAATGTTACTATGTTGCTTTAGTTATACCGCTTGCTTGATTCTATTTACGTGGTATCATTAGTTGGTGCAACGTTATTAATTAAAAAATTAAAAACACAAACATAAAAGGAGTGGAGGGAATATAGGATTTTAGTTTTCCTCTTTTGTGTTTATTAAATTTTTTTTTTAATAAATCATATGTCATTAATTAAGTAGTGGTGTCACGTCAATGAGACAAAATGGATTATATAACTGACAAAATGGACGGTATAACTAGAGTGACATAGCTGCTCTTCTCTTTAGATAATGTAGTCATAGGATCCTCAGGCTAAGTAGCTAGGGGTGGGTGATCAAATCCTTTAGCCAAAGTTGTCGACCTTACACAGTCGATTTCTTTAGTATTTGATCGAGCGATGATATTCAGTAACATTATTGGTCTTTTCGAAAGGATCAGTTGAGGAGACTGATCATGGATATAAATACCAATACCCTTAACAATTAACATAAGTAAAACTTGTATATAAATATTCTCACTTTAATTAATATCAGGGTTTCGTTTTCTCAAAAATGGCTAGCTAGCCACCTCTCTCTCTCTCTCTCTCTCTCTCTCTCTCTCATGCCTGTTTCTTTGCATGGTCACCTCATGAAATGCTTTATGGGCTTCTCCAAATCATGAGGTGCTTACAGCAGTACTCAGAGGTGTTTGTACCACTGTTGAATGGAATGTTGCTGCTTTACTAGCTCAAGAAGTTTAAACTTAGATCTGGTCCTGAATTTTGGATGCATACTGCTGGGGGCAATTTTTTTCTGTGAAATTTGCCTGGTGTACGTACGTGCATGTGCCTCAGCTTTCATATATTTTTCCTCTCAATTATGGAATGGCCTGGTTCTTTCAAAAATTTCTATTTTCTGTTGCATAGTTTGTCTCGTTTGGATAGTGAGATGAGATGAAATTGGATTAGATGGTTTTAGACGAGTTAAATAAAATATTATTATAATATTATTTTTTAATAATATTATTATTTTAAGATTTGAAAATATTAAATTGTTTATTATATTTTATATAAAAATTTAAAAATATTATAATGATAAGATAAGTTAAAACCATCTTTCTATCTAAACAATGACTGATTTTATGGAAAATTTATGTGCAGCAGTGTTGTCTTTGAGATTGATGCTTTCTTTTTAACTATATATATTTATATATATGAATATTTGAAAGTCTATATTTTAGCATTCCAAGAGACACTAGTGCTCATATCGAAGATATTGAGACAAGTTTGTAAGCAGCATAACTCTTTTTTATAACTAATATTTGGGGTCCTACAACAATACGAAATTTAGATTTAGATAGTTAATTAAAATGAAAGTTGAGAATTAAATAAAATATTATTTTTTAATATTATTATTATTTTAAAATTTAAAAAAATTAAACTATTTATTATATTTTATGTAAAAACATATAAAAAGTGTAATAATGAGATGGGTTGGAAATCCCTCTCAATCCAATATGAATGCACCAAACCGAGCTTGAGCATTCATATTGGATTAGGTAAAGCTCTAAGCAGTTTTCTTTTTTTCTTTTTATTTTTCATAAGTAAAGGTCTGACCAAAATTTAACTAATCTCAACATTAATAAAGTCTCCACATTGAATTAGGCATTGTTGTCTAAGTTTAGTTATAAGCTACAGCAGCTCAATATATTTGTTAAGAAAGAGTGGATGATTATTATTTCTCTTTCCTCAATATATTTCTCTCTTGCCTCGTTTGGTTACACGGAAGTTGAATAAAATATTGTTAGAATATAATTTTTTAATATTAGTTTTGATTTGAAATTTGAAAAAATTTAATTGTTTATTGTATTTTATGTGAAAGTTTAGAAAAATTATAATAATTAAATAAGATGAAATGAGATAATTTGTATTGTGTAATCAAACGAGGCTTAGAGTCTAATGATTTAGGTTTGATACAATTATGAGAAAGGGATTTTCTTTTCTTCTCCCTCTCCTGTGCTTTTAATGCTTCTTCTACTACTTTCTACTCCAACCTCGTCGGCTTCTTCTTTTCTTCCGCTGCTTTCCTCTCAAGACTTTGTAGTCTTACATCACACAAACTTTTAATTCATTTAAATTAATTAAAGGCAATTTTTTCTTCGTCATCCTGAATTTTTATATGAGTGTAATCAACGAATTTTAGATATTATTATTAAATGACCATTGAAAATATAAGTAAAAACAACAATTTAATTAAAATAGATCATGAAATAACCGTTATGTTATTAAATATGAAACCATCGAAAAAAGTGCATGTTATAAATTATGAAACTTTAAAAAAAAATGTTATTTGATTACAAATTAACATATTAATGGTAGAATTGCAAAAATTGACAAAAATAAATTAGATAAAGAATAATAATAAAATATTAAATTAATAATATTTTTTTATTATATAGAACTTATATGGATAACCCAATGTGAGATTAGGTTTTAAGTGAAATAGGTAAAAGATAAAATGTGTGATATTAGGTAAAATTTGACTTACGGGATGGCTGCGGCTAATCCAATACTAATGCTCTAACATACCAAGTTTGTAAATGGACAACTTTTTTAACAATGAGGTACAAATAAATCAAACCTTCTTTGCTAGTGAAGTTAATTAATACCTTTGACACCTAGGAAGTCTCGACTAACATGAGATCTCAGCTTACAATCAGAATTCATACGTCTATTTTGGCGAGAAGGAAGCCTCAAACCTTTGTAAGTGATAGTTTTCCTGACATTTATAAAGGAAGATTGCATGAATAAAATTCAAGACACGACAGAGCATATCTAGCCTTAAATCATGGTGTATATTTTGTCATTTGTAACTGTTACACACCCTTTATTCTCATAGCTATATATTCTGTCATTTGTAACCGTAGCATAGATTTAGTTTAAACGTATGCATCATTCCTAAAATAGAACTTTAGGATCTGTGTATATATGATGTTCTCATATCAATGAAATGTGTGGGAAACAATTTATTCAAAATATTGCAGTGAATATTCTCTTATATGGTATCAGAAGAGCCACTCTCACATGAGCAAACGATCCCAAGTTCAACCATGTCTTCCTCCTAAGATCAAAACCAAACCTTTCCCCTCAATACTCAACCTTTCTCAACCACCAATAAACCTCTTATTGCCCTAAACATCACTGTCCAAATCAATGAAAAGTTGACTCCCTCCACTTTCCCCCAATGACGTGCTCAATTTGAAGCACTCCTCATCAGCTACGATTTACTTGATTATGTAAATAGTGCTACTTTGTGTCCCTCCTCCAATGGTACTTCATCTATCGATTTGAACAAAATCCTAGTCGACAGGACAAACTCATTTTAAGTGCCATCCTAGCCTCCACATCTCTCACCATCACTCCTCTCATAGCTATGGCAAAGACTTCACATGAAGCCTGGAAAAAACTCAACACCTTATGTGCTAGCCGCTCAAGAACATGGGCTATGCAATTAAAGGAGGAGCTTACCTTGATTCAGCGAGGGAATCGGTTGATTCCAGACTACTTGCACGCGGTCAAGGCATTGGCAAATGAAATTGCTATTATCGATCATCCGATTTTGGATGATGACCTAACCATTTATGTTTTGAATGGATTAGGTCTTGATTTCAGGGAGATTGCTGTGTCAATCCGAGCACGGGAGACCTCACTGGCGTTTGAAGAGTTACATGATCTATTGGTAGGCCATGAGTCCTACCTGCGGCGTTTGGAAGCTGCAACCCAAAAATGTGGTCTACATTTTTCTAGAATCAATGGTGGCTTCCTCATAAAAAATGGTTGCAAATGTGCATGAATGGACATCGATTGATGGGTGGCACAAATGTTTTGGACATCCATCACTCAAAATTGTTCACAATCCTGTTAAGAATTTTTTCCTTCCCGTTACATCACAAAAATTGTCTTCATTGTGTAGTTTGTGTTCCATTAATAACGCACATCAACAACCTTTTTGTGTCACTAGTCTCCAAAGCCATGCTCCTCTTGAATTAATTTACACAGATGTTTGGGGACCAGCTAGTTACATCGGAATTGATGGGTCATGGTACTATCTTCTTTTTGTTGATCATTATACAAAATATATGTGATTTTATCCGATGGTCAATAAATTTGGTGTTTTTAGTATCTTTCCACATTTCAAAAAAATTGTTGGGACTCGCTTTCAAACAAAAATCAAAACCCTTTACTCTGACAATGGTGATGAGTTTATTCCATTAAAATCCTTCTTGTCGCTTAATGGCATCACTCACTACACCATAGCCCCTCACACTCCACAACAAAATGGTACATTGTCATAGACATCTTGTTGAAACCGGCCTTACACTTCTTTATGATGCTTCTCTTGATTTTTCTCTTTCGCCACATGCATTCCAAACTGCCTCATATCTCATAAATAGGCAACCCACACCACTTCTTCAAAACAAATCCCCTTATGAAGCTCTGTTTTGCCAAAAGCCCAATTACCTCAAATTAAAAAAAATTAGGTGTCTTGGTTACCCACTCCCACGGGCCTACAATTCCAATAAACTGGAGCCCAAGTCCAAACCGTGTGTATTCCTCGGATACTCACCAACACAAAATGCATACAAGTGTCTGGAACCCCATACGCAGAAAATTTACATCTCACGCTGCGTGTTGTTTGATGAAAATCAACAACTCCTTCCATCCGGTTCTTCCTTACAAAATCAATCCACACGGCCAAAGTCAAATTCCTTTCCTCTCTTTCTTGATGTCCAGCCGTTACCAGTACGTGTGCCGCCGTCAACGACGCCTGTCTCATTGCCTCCACCAGTGCTTCCGACAGGTGTTCATGCCATCATCGCCTCCTCTTCAGGTAACCCTGAAAACCCAAACTCTCCTACTACTGTAGCTATGTCGGAATCCCTAGGTAGAAATGCCCAAAATCTGAATCCTATTTCTACTGCATATGATTGCTTGAATGCTTCTCAATCTGTGATGCCTTCAATTTCTCATGACCGAATTGCTACCCAAACCTTAGGTCAGATTGAAAACACCTAAAATTTGAATCTCACAAGCATTTCAAATCTGTCTGTTCAACCTCAAAGGGTGCATCAAATAATGACTACTAGGTTCATGAACCAAATTTTCAAACCAAAACAACTTAACTTTATGTCCAAACATCCACTTCCACAAACTATTAAACCAACTAGTGTGAGTCGAGTCATATCTCAACCATAGTGGCGTGAGGCCATGTCAAATGAACTCACTACACTCATGAAATATGGAACTTGGGACTTAGTTCCCTCTCCTTCCAATTGCACACCAGTGGGCTGTAAGTGGGTGTTTCGTGTGAAGAGAAAAGCTGATGGGTCAGTGAACAGGTTCAAAGCTCATCTTGTTGCCAAGGGGTATAATCAAAGACCTGGGCTTGATTATAAAGAAATATTTAGTCCAGTAGTTAAACATGCCACTATTAAAGCTGTTATGACTACTGCTGTTATGAATGGATGGGAGTTGACGCAAATGGATGTTAATAATGCATTTTTAAATGGGGAATTAACTGAGACAGTTTATATGATTCAAACCCCAGGGTTTAAAGAGTTGTCCAAGCCTAACTATGTTTGCCTATTGAGAAAAACCATCTATGGGCTCAAACAAGCCCCATGGGCTTGGTATACAGCTTTGAAAAATGCCATTCTTCAGTTTAGTTTTTACAATTCCAAGACAGATTCCTCTTTATTTATCTATAGCCAAGGTTCAATAACTTGTTACTTCCTGGTTTACGTTGATGATCTTGTTATTACAGGCAATAATTCTAGTTTTGTGGCCTCTATTATCAAGCAACTGGGTGACAAGTTCTCTCTCAAAGATATAGGTCTTCTTAATTTTTTTCCTAGGGGTTGTGGTTGTATCTACTCAGGTTGGCCTCTTTTTATCACAACATAAATATGTTCGTGATCTCTTGTCTAATACTAATATGAGTGGTGCAAAGGATGTTTCTACTCCTCTCTCAACAAGTCAATCCCTCCAATTAGTTGATGGCACTGCTCCTGTGGACAACTCATAATTTTGCCGCATTATTTGAAGTCGTCAATATCTTTCCTTGACACATCCAGATATCTCCTTTGCGGTCAACACACTCTCTCAATTCATGTACAAGCCAACACAAACTCACTGGATAGCAACAAAAAGGCTTTTTCGTTATTTAAAACAGACCATTTTTCATGGTATACAGATTTCTAAAGCTGGTTTGCCTACTTTAATAACATTTTTAGATGCCGACTGGGTTGGAAATGTTGATGACCGCACCTCCACTTCTGCATACATCAGCTTTCTAGGATCCACTCCAATCTCTTGGAGTTCAAAGAAGCAAAGAGCTGTTGCAAGATCTTCAACGAAAGTCGAATACCGAGCACTTGCCAATGCAGCTTCTAAAACCATGTGGCTTCAAAATCTCCTCAATGAACTTGGATTTCCACTCAAAATTGCACCTTAGCTTCTTTGTGATAATCTCGATGCTACACATCTCAGTTTCAATTTAGTAAATCATTCCCGCATGAAACATATTCAAATTGATCTTCATTTTATGCGGGAGCTAGTTCACCATGGAAGCCTTCAAATTAGACATTTTCACACCCAAGATTAACTGGCTGACTTACTGACAAAGCCACTGTCTCGACAGCAAACAAAATTACTACACAACAAGATTGGTCTTACTGATGGAAGCTCAATCTTGCAGGAGCGTATAAAGGAAGATTGCATGAATAATATTCAAGACACAACAGAGCATATCTAGCCTTCAATCATGGTGTATATTTTGTCATTTGTAATTGCTACACACCTTTATTCTCATAGTTGTATATTTTGTCATTTGTAACCGTAACATAGATTTAGTTTAAATGTATGTATCATTCCTAAAATAGAACTTTAGGATCTGTGTATATATGATGTTCTCATATCAATGAAATGTGTGGGAAACGATTTATTCAAAATCTTGCAGTGAATATTCTCTTATAAAATTCAACATTGACAATTCCTTTTTCTTGGAAATCCCATATCAAGTTGGCGTGTTGTGGTACTTGTCAAGTTCTATGACATAAATCTTGGATATTCCATTTGCAATTTGACATTCTTGAATTCTTGCTATCACTATTTGAATCTGATAGTCTTTTCAAAACTAACTTATAAGAATCAAAGACCTAGCAAGAGCAGATATTGTTGAGTATCGATATAGATTACACAGGTTGCACTTCCACGCAACACGTGAACATGAGTAAAATTAATATTTTTATGATTTATAAATAGTATGTTGATGTCGTGTTTCAAAACCCGAGCAGTACCGTGATAATCAGGCTCCATGCCACCTGCAACTAATATTTGAATTTGATAGTCTTTTCAAAACTAACTTATAAGAATCAAAGACCTTGCAAGAGCAGATATTGTTGAGTATCGATATAGATTACATGGGTTGCACTTCTACGCAACACGTGAACATGAGTAAAATTAATATTTTTATGATTTATAAATAGTATGTTGATGTCGTGTTTCACAATCCGAGCAGTACCGCGATAACCAAGCTCCATGCCACCTGCAACTAAGAGGGAGAAGAGGATCCTGTGACGTCTGGGGTCACTCTGATGCCAAAGTCAGTGAATAATTCTCTATTGATGAGGAAAGCTTAGAAGATTAAGAGAGAATAGTAAGTGTTTCAAGAGTGGCCTCTTGTGGAAGGGATGACAGCTATTTATACCTAATCCGGACTCCACTGTCGAGGGAGATCGTGGTGTGTCAGGTCGTACCTGAGTTAGACTTGCTTCCACTCACTTTCTACTGCACCAGTGTGTCAATTTGTGGCTTAGGCGACTGAGGGAGATTGTAGTGTGTCAGGTCGTGCTAGGTCAGACGCCACCTTTCTGCCAGGCTGGGGTGTCAGGTCAAGGCCGAGTTGTCCTACATGCTCTGGGGGACATGTCATTGCGTGTTGGGCCTTCTAACATGTGCATTGAGTGCGGCGTGCCTTGAGTCTGAAGAGACCACGATCGGGCACGTCCAGCCATCCACTTTCAGTAGGGTGTCTCGCTTGATGCCATACGGTAAGGCTCGATAGGTTGTCGAGTCTCGAGACGCTCTCCGCGTATCTAAGCTTGGTGTCGAAAGGCCTTCCTGAGTTGGTTTGCACTCGGTTCGTGGTCCTCTACACCAAGCTCTCAGCCCACGGCTGGGTTTCCCCTTGGGCCTGGGGTTCTGTAGGTTGATCTCCTTGGGCCTGGGCCCTTCTAGGATGGGTCCTCCTTTACAGTACCCCACGAATTCCTATCACAGGCACGTGATGAGAATTCATAATACTTTTAATCATGGGGTCGCCCATTCGGCTTCTGTCGCTTCACATTTCTCGAGGTTACCCTTTTGGTTCCCGCTGATTCGACTTCCCGAGGTCACTCGCCCATTCAATGAATGCTTCTCCTTGTTTCCTGCGATCGTCTCGTCACCTAAGGATTGATTGGACGTGCCGACTGTCTTTCTTCACGCTTTGAGACCTCATTGGTCCATGCCGCCCACTCTTCTGACCTGATAGTTGCCATGCGTGCAGTCGTTTTGGCTGTTGGTGCCGCGTGGCGATTGCTGACATCATTTTCATCAGTATCGCTTCGTTTCCCGTGCTCCCTTCAGCCCTCCTCTCCTATATAAAGTGTTTTTCTCCTTCGTTTGCTGACATCATTTAAATGCAATCTCCACATTGAATTAGCCATTTATTCTTTATATAATAAAAAAATATTATTAATTTAATAATTTTTTATTTAATTTATTTTTGTTACATTTTGTAGTTCTACCAATTAAATGTTAATAATAATTATATTCTAATTAAATTAATTAAATATTAAATTAATATTAATAATAATTATATTATGATTAACTTATCATTATAATTAACTTAATAATTAATATTATAATTAATATTAACTAATTTATTTTTATCATATTTTATATTTAATAATAATAAATCAAACCAAGTTTCTTAATTATAAAAAATACTTACATATTTTGTGAGAAGAGTGAGAATTAAATATTTTAATATATGGCTAACTTACTATTCATCTATAAATTTGGAGAATCAATATAATTGAAGTCTAAAATTTTATAACAATGCCTAATCTAATATGGTAGTTTTTTGGTACATAGTGAGTAAAGTTTAACTATCATTGCACTTTGGCCAGCTAATGAAGATGCCCTTAGTTGCAGGTGGCGTGGAGCTTGAGTATTGCGATATTGGCCGCCCTGCGAAACATGACTTCCACATATTTATTTTTACTGTTTATTTACTGTTGATAGCGTTTGCTTTTTGAGATTTGTCTATCATCAATCGCAATATAAAAGCCAAAAGAGTCGGTGCCAACCCTTTGACACAAGTAGGTGCACGTACGCCTTCTACCGAAAGGAATTACAAGATACGTTGAAAGGACCATTGAAACAGTATAATGATAAGCCATAACAACTTCTCAACGCGTCACCTAGAGTACTTTTGTGGGACAAAAATAAAGACAAACCAAAATATGCACATGATGTGTGTATATATCATTGTTCTACCGTTTGAAAAAACCCACCAAATTTTATTATTTTTCTAAATATAAAGAGTAAGTAAAATATTAGTACATCGCTTGAATTTATTTTTCATTTTAACCGTTTATATATTTATTTATTTTTTAATATTTTACTTAATGATTAAAAATTGATTTTTAGTATATTAATATATTTTTTTATTTTTTAAAAATATTTAAATATATTAAAAAATGTAAAAAATAAAAAAAGATAAAACTAAAAAAACAACTTTGTGCTAGCGGACACGCCCAGCAGTCAAAAGAGTAATTAGTAAACCCAAAACTAGAGACAATACGTCTATGGCAGACATGGATGGTTGTTAGAGCATTGACAATGGCTTATGTATTTTCATATTTGCATAATATCTCTATAAATTGGTCTATATTGGATTATGTATCTTCAAAATTTTGCATAGTTATGAATAGTATTTCTTTAAATTTGAAGAAATACTATTCACTCTCTAAACATTATTTTACTATTTTTTCTCTCTCCTACCTATTAAAATCAACTTTGTGGAATTTGTATTAAAATGATTTTGATATATGAGATTTGTATTAAGTTGATGATACAAAGTGTTTTTTAGTACATATTAATATTTATTGATAAAATTGATCATTTTGATATATGAAATTGGTAATATTTAGATATATGGAATTGATATTTTTGAGCACATAGTACTAATTGTAAAATATATAAAAAATAATAATTTTTAGAAAAAAAAAATTTATTATTATTTAATTAAAAAATGCATAATCTAATCTGAAAATTTTTCTTTATATACAAAATTAATCTTCAAAAGATATAATTTTAAATATGTATATAAGAAAACCAATACTAATGTTCTTAAGAGTTTTGCTACACAACTACCCACTGTTCATGCAACCTCTGCACTCCAGCATTTGTCCTTCCAATTGAGGTCAGATGGTCATGACTCCACATAGCAGAGACTCATTAACATAAAATCCAACCAGTGAATGCATAATTTTCAAGATTTTACAAAAGGAAAGCTTCAAAGTTCATCATTCTCGAACCATGCCCCCTCCTCCCAGAAAAAAATTTATAAAAAACCCCTCAAAAAGAGAAGGGTTCATCCACTATCTGGAAAATTTTCATTTCTTTGTTTTCCTTTTTCTTGGCAGCCAAACAGAGCCAGCTTAACATAATTCTCCCTATGTTTACCTGAAATTTCTTGGCAACAACTACTGATAAAAAAAAAAAAAAAAATTCTTGGCAACAAACGGCAGCCAATCCAGGGTCCACTTCTGCACGATGATCCGGTGGATTAAGTCGTCCAACTTCTTCATCACCAAGGCCCCGAATTCACTATTATTGTCTGAAAAAGAGGAAGATGACTAGGGCTGTAAATGAACCAGTCTACTCGATAGCTCGCTCGGTACTCGCTCGGCTAAACTCGAATCGAACTCGACTCGTGAAAAAAAAAGCTCGTTCGTGAAAGCAAATACCCGCTCGATTAGTAAATGATACATACCCGACAAAACTCAACTCGACTCGGTTAAGGCTCGTTAAGGCTCGCTCGTTTATACTTGAATCGACTCGTTAGCTCGACTCGATTAAAACTCATTCATATATTGATAAATATATAAATACATCTATGTATATATACATATATATATGTATTAGCTAATAATATAAGCATACCACTTTTATAATTAAATATATAATATGTAATCTAATTACTTATGTCTATATAGTGAATATACTTTATAGGTATATTTTATAATTTTTATAATAATTAATCGATAAAATTTAATAATGTTATATACTAATATGTGAAAACCATATATGAAATAGATATATTCTATCATATTAAGTGTATGTATTAATAATATATGTAGGCTAATATATTGTTATTTTGGATAAATATCAACTAGTTAGATATTTTAATTATTTATAAATTTTTTAAGATTTTATAATTCAATAAAGGTATACTTATTAGTTATATAAATTCAATATCAGGTCTTTTATTTTATTTTTTTATTTTATTAATTATTAAATCTTATTAAAAAACAAAAAAACAATTCAAGCTCGAGCTCGGCTCGACTCGAATTCGTTTGTGGGACGAGCTCGAGTTAAGAATTTATCTTATCGAGTCAAGTTCGAACAGAGAATAAAAAAAAATTTTGAGCTCAGGCTCGAGCTCGAGCTCGAGTATTTTGAGTCGAGCCAAGCTCGACAAGCCAAAGCTCGGCTCGGCTAGGCTCGATTACAGCCCTAAAGATGAGGAAGAGGATGAGTCATCCAGCTTCTTCATCGCATGTTTAATTTTTTTTTTAAAAGGCTACTGGTGTTGGGGGTGGGTGCTGCAACAAGCTAGGGGTGAGGGAGAACTTGTTCGTTTTGAGTTTAAGGGAGAAGAGGAGTCTGAAGGAGAAGAGGGAAACGTGATGGGTGAGAGAGAAGAACCATCATGTGGGTTGTAGACAGGGTTCGTCATGTTAGAACCCCACGTAAAATTGCCTCTAGGAGTGCCACCCATGTCCTAGCTATGTCAGAGACATGGCTCTCGGACAGCCCTTGGACATGTCTTGGCCTATGCCTTGTCAAGCACGAGGTGCCCAGCATGCCCACAGACCGGCCACATGCATGCCTTGTCCTGTGCCACGACACGCACAGGGCGCTCAGCATGCAGGCCACGCACATGCCTACGAGCTGGCTAGGCCATGGGCCCAGCGAGGTTAGTGGTCACATGCTCATGCCCTTGCGCATCTACCTTGGCCGCAGGGCCCTGCGTACGCACAGCAGCCAGGCCATGTGCACGCACAGCAACTGGCCCATGTGCACGCCCACCAGGCGTACGCACATGGCCACGGCCCTATGCCCCATGCCAGCAAGGTTAGTGGCATGCCATCTAGTGCACGACCCTAGCTCGTGCCATGCAGAGTAGGCCAATGACATGCCCACTAGGCATGCCATTCAGCGCACGACTTCAATTCGTGCTTTGCCGAGCAGGTCAGTGGCATGCCCACCAGGCATGCCATCCAGCGCATGGCTCTAGCCCATGCCTTGCAGTAGACACACATGGCTAACTATCAGCAAGTCGAGCATGGCATCATGCCATGCCCACCAGCCGGCCCTTGCATGGCAACATGCCATACCCATCAGCTAGTCATGCCGAGCCACCTAGCCATGGATCAGACCGAGGACCACCATGCACCACCTTAGCTGAACCATTGTCTCATGCATACCACGGCCATGTGGTCCATGCCACTATCTTGACTTATTTTATTATTTTATTTCATTTATTTCAA
Source organism: Pterocarya stenoptera (assembly GCA_003123785.1). Classification (NCBI taxonomy): domain Eukaryota; kingdom Viridiplantae; phylum Streptophyta; class Magnoliopsida; order Fagales; family Juglandaceae; genus Pterocarya; species Pterocarya stenoptera. The sequence continues at coordinate 28,480 of QEOT01004324.1, forward strand.
AGTGACCTATTGGGAGTTTCCAAATTGTTTTGCTTATAAATAGGACAACTTTCATTTGCTTAGGATCTTTTGACAATTTTTCTTTGTGGACAACTTTGTTTTTAAGATCATTATCGGTGCTTAGTACTTGGGCTCTTTGAGGGGCAATTCGTGAATCTCTAAGGAGAGAATTACACTTTGCAATTCGTGAATAAATTGATTCATGTTATCAATCTTATGAGTATTTTCCATTCATTATCTTATCTTCCATCTACTTTCCATTGATCTTGTCATTTTATGTGCATGGTTATTGCATTGTTCATCAATGTTCTTGTGAGTTTCGGCCATCAAGTGCTTCCAATCATCCATTTGATCCTTCACCACTTGTGTGGTTCGACCAACAGTACTTGTTTGCCCTACTTTCCATACTTAGCCACTTACCAATTCACCCTTCTTCCAACACTTTCTTGCCTTAGCCGAAACACTTTTACCTTGTTAATTCAAATTCAAATTTCGACCAACACTTGTCTTATTTGAATTTGTCTTAGCCGCCCACTCCACTTTCCATATTAGTGTTTCCATACTTAGAAATCCTAGTTGACCATATCAAACTCTTTGGTCGGCCAACACTACCTCAATTTGAATCTTAAAATTTTAGAAAACTTTCCTAAAATCTCTCACTACCCTATTCAACCAAGTCCTAGCCGCCCATCACCAAATTCTATCTTGTATCACCTAAACCTTAATCTCATCCTCCAAACACTAAACCTAAACCCTAAAGTGGCGCCAACCCTAATTCACCTTAGTGCCGTGCACCACTTTCAATCTAGCCACCTAAACACTTAGTTAATTTTTTCATCATCTCATACACTTATCCTAACTTAAACTTTTAACCTCACTATATCAAAGTGGCCACCTTTGTCGCTATTTTTTGAGACTTAAGTAAGAGAAGAACGAACATCATTTCAAAGAGATCCTAACTGTGGTAATTTTAATGTTTAAAAACTTGATCCAAGTCACTAACAGGCGTGTGGCGTGCGACCAATAAATAAGAGGTTGAGTAGATTATTGCATGTTGTTAAATTCAATGCCGGAATTCACTTCTTCGATATACATTTATTTTTTCTGGGACCCGCCGAGGGAAACGAGGTTAGATTCCAAAAAATCTTTCGTGGGATCAATCTGTACGTTTTTTTCCTGTTCAAAAGATCCACCCTCGTCATAATCCGAACAGATAGGAACTTGGCAGAGAACCCAAACGACAACCCTAAAATGAGTGGTCCCGATCGGTTGCGTCACCCTAAATGAATGACAACCCTAAATGATGGTATACACGTACGTACACGGTACAGCTTCCTACGGTTCATGTCTAGCTATCACCAATAGTTGACCGATCCTTAATGAATAAATAATGTCACAGTTGTAAAATTTTATGACTTTGAACAATTTAAAACTTAGAAAATGTCATAAATGGAACCTTCATGGCAGCCGTCCTCCTATGTACAATAATATCACCGTCTTGTCTGGTCAGAAAAAGGCGCCGAAGCTTCATAACTCTCACGCACATGGATGGTTCCAGCCTCCTGCATACCAATATTCAAACTCAACTCCACGATATATTCGTGTGAGTAACGATTTTATAATTTCTAAGATGTCGTCTGTATATTAAGTTGTAAATAAAATATTATTTTTTAATATTATTATTATTTTAAAATTTTAAAAAATTAAATTATTTATTATATTCTATATAAAATTTTATAATAATAAAATGAGATAAAATTCTTATTCTATCCGAGCTGAAACTAAATATACTAATCTCACATAATTTTTGTATAAAAGTATTAATTCTCATAAATCTAGTGCACTTCTTTTATAAAAAGAGAGATTCTTACCTTAAAAAATACATAAAAGTTATTATTTTTTAATAAAATTTACTATTTCATAAATAATTTGCACAAAACTTACACTACTTATGTGCTTATTAGTTCGAACGGGAGGAAATGAGAAACGGAGAAAGATGGATGCAGAAGATAATTAAACATGTCGTTATCAAATTAGAATCAAATCCCAGAAAGACTGCAAGTTCCAAAGATCACTTAAAACAGAAGACAGTCGCAGAGTAGGGATTTCGATGCCATATTACGAGCAAATCTAACAAATACATTCACATGCAAGCTAGCTGTAGCTAGCTTTTACCTCACGTACTTTGTCTCAGGGGATAGAGGAAAACAAAAAAACAAAAAAACGGTTTGATACTTTTTTTTTTTTTTTTTCATCTCATCGTTTTTGTGTTTGAGATATTCTCATATATAATAGCTAAAGCTACAGACAAAGAGATGTAAAACACGATCGAGCAACCAATATGTAAAATCTGATCTGTTAATTCATTCTCAGAGTTCAAATCTCATTACTGATCACTGTAGACTTGTTTTGAACCATGGAATTCTTGCAATGGGCAATTGCTCCTTGAATAGCGTTCTGCAACTCCTCCATCGACGACATGTCAGCCTGGTTCATCCCTCCACCCTTGCCCGTTCCCATATACCGGCCGGTTCGACTAAGAACACCCGAGTGACTCGGCGAGGACCGCATAGACGATGGACAGCTTGAAGCGCAGCTTCTCCTTCGTGGGTACCTCAAATTTCCCGAGAACGAGTGAGAAAATCCACGGCCGCCATTTTCTTTCTTCGTGCCTTTGCACGATATTTCCGTGTGTTTTGTAGATCTCTCCGCTTTCTCTGAGAAAGATACAGTGGCAGTAAGACTTGTAGTCGTAACTCCTCCCATTTTCTGCTGTTGCTTCTGTAACTGTTGTTTTTGGGAGAGTTTTTCATACAACGGCTTCACTTTCTTCAAATACTTCCTAACAACCTCTTTAGCCGTAGCGCTCATTCTTTTAACAGAGGACGTGGATACGTTATCCTGGTCACGGGTCTTCGTTTCTTTTCGGAACACCGACGAAAATCTCGAGAGCGAGAAATACTTGCTCTTCTTGATCTGGTGGTTCAAATGGATTTGACTCTGGAGGGTAGGATTATGAAGGCGGTTAAACTCTTCGTCCTCGGTGACCGAGCTGGGCCTGGATGAGTCGCAGTCGACGACCAAGACGAGGTCGCTGTTGAAGGAGGAGTGGGAGTCGTTGGAGCTGCCGGTGGAGTCGCGGGAGGCGGTGGTGGTGGTGTCGGAGGAAGAGGAGGTGCTCGAGGAAGCGAGAAGAAGAGTGCGAACCATGGAGAGGCGGGGAGAGAGGTGGAGAGGCAAGAGCTGGCCTTTGTAGAAGAGCTCGTCGGCTGGGCAGAGATTGGTGGAGGATTTGCGAGGCGATACAGAAATGGTAAACTCGAAGTCCGAGGATGAGGAAGAGGAAGAAAACGAGTGGGATGGTGAGGAAGGGAGCGTGTGGGATTTGGTGCTTCTCTCTGTTGTCCTCCCCATATCTTTCCTGCAGCTACATCATCCGTCTTCGGAGAGAGAGAGAGAAAGAGGGATGAGTTTGATTCGAGAGCGAAGTGGTGAGGAACTGGCTTAGCTAGAGGGCTGTTTATTATAATATTGGTTTGAAGTAATATTACGTACTTTGCAAAGTTCCACGCGCATGGGTAGGGCGTGTAGAAGACGTGCCTCCAGTATTGGTGGTGCTTAATGAATTGGGGTTATGGGCAGGGGCAAGGCAGTGTTTGGTTTCTTTGTAAGTTAAACAGCTGGTTTTGGGAATTGGAGGATCTGGAATTCTGGTACGGGTCACATGGGAGTCTCTCTGGACTCTCCTTGTGATGTATACGTGTGATTCAGGTTTCAGCCGTATATATGGTGAGGTGTACGTGCCTTACACGTGAAAGGTCGCTTAGAATCGATCATGGCTTATATTAATTTTCCAACAATTAATTTTCAGATAGGATGAAACGCAGCAAGCTTCAAAAATCCACGGAGATTGATATCATCTTCTTATTCTCATCTTCTTCTTGTTGTAACCCACAGAGAATGAGAAAATCATAGTACCTCTCATCTTCTTCTTCTCATCTTCATTTTTCAATTTTTTAATTTTTTTACATCTTCTTTTCATCTAAAACCCATAGAATAGATTTGGCTTTCTAGAGCAAGCTTCCCCACAGACAAGAAGGAGATGGGGAATGTTTGATTACTGGTCTGTTTAATGGGGACAGAGTGAGGCGAGGGATTCATGATCATGGCCATTACCCTCTTCGTTATTCATAATGAAATTTGCCCACCAACTATTTGGAAAAAGTTGAAAACATTGAATATCCTGTTTTGCTGTAGATTAGAAAAAACTAGAAAGATGCAAAAATTGTATGTTCTATTACCTTCCTATTTTTGGGCCTATGGCTTTCAAATGGAAATCTGCTAAGGGTTGATTTTTTTACACTATACAATCATGGATGATCAAACCTCTCATTTTCTACTGTCATCAAGCTTACTAGATTTGAGTATTGGAGTAAAATGTGCTGCAAAAAAAAAAAAAAGGCTTAAGCTGTTGTAAATTTGATCCCCAAGTTTTCATTAGTAAGTAAAAAGTTTTCAGATGGCCAAGGAATGAAGATAAGTTGATACCCGTTGCTTAGATGGCCAAGAATGAAGACAATTTGTTGTAGGTATGTTTCTTCTGAGATGCAATATCAGGAATGGGTTTGTCGCTAGGTGAGTTTCTGAAATCGATTTGTCTTTTTTTTTTATTATTATTATTAATATTGGCTGACATGGCATTAACCACGTCAGCCGATTCCTCCAAAGGTACCCCACGGTGGGTACCTGTAGCAGTTCTGATTTTCCAATGGCATATGGATTAAAATCAATCTTCAAACCCACTAGTCGTACAAACCATTAATTTCCAATGGCTTACACTCTAGGACTCACTAGTCGTACTCTCTCTTAAAACCCAAGGCATCCATCTCTGGATCTCATTAATCTTTCTTGCACTCTTGGGATATAAATTATAAACATTCCAAACCATTTTATTACACAATTTTATATTAAACAAATATTTTAACTACAAAAAAATTTCACAAAAATAAATTCATAAACTAACATGACTTGAATGAACAAGGAGGAAGAGGAAGGCCCAAATAGGCCCGAGAAGAGAAAATAGTTGACGGTCTCCCTAGTTACAACATATTAATGAGGGTTAGACAAACTGGGATCCTGTCTTTTTCAAAATCAGTCGCATTGAACGCAGCTCGGAGTGGCTAACCCCGAGGTTAGGTCCTTGTAGCTAACATGATCAGTCGTATTAAATGCAACGCCATGCCGTCAAGGATGAGGGTGCACATTACATCAACAGAAGGGTCTTACGAGGAATTTGATATAAATAGAGAAAGGATGTTGACAAAAAAGAGGTTACATATCTGACAATTTCTCTCTAGCTCTCCACTACTCTATGTTTCCTTTGCTCCACCTGAGAGATTCTGATTTTGGCATCAAAGGTGACACGGTCACCACCCAACCACCCTTTCTTCCGCCCTCACAGACACAAGAACATTGCCTTAATTGGTGGCTACAAAACATGCTTCAACAGCTACTTTTATTGTAAAATAGTTCTAACGTATTACATTAAACCACGTCAATTTTTTTGTTTACTTTTGTGAGATCTTTTTGTAGTTGTACCACTTCTCATTATATTAAACATTACTTCCATAATTATTCCTATGATATGGTTGGGAATGACATCATATTTCAAAACTATTTAATAAAACAAAGGAACTAATACTAATTATCGTTTTTGTTTTCTACCGATCTATTTTCTTTTCACTATAGAGTAAAACTCATTTCGGATATGAAGAATATCTAATATGATTTGTGAATAGTAGTGAAATAATCTGAGAATATCTAGAAACAGTTGTGTTATCAAACAGACGCAAATAGTAACCATCAACTATTGCATCTATCACACTGCGACTCAAATGTTGTTAATGCACAATTCAATACCTATCTGGCATGTGCACTCTTCTATCCAAATTGAAGTTGGAGAGTATAAAATATCTCATGTCCAGGTAAAGAGCTTAGCCCATAAAAGGGTCCTCACTAGAAGAAAACAGAAGGAAAGAAAGGAAGAAAGAGATAAGGAAGGAGGGGACAAAAGGCTGAGGAAGGAAAATGACGTCAGGAGGAAAAGTGGAGATGTGAAGTAAAAGAGAGAAGATGTAAATAAAAGAAGGGAAGAGTAGAGGATAAATGTGGCTTCTGCCAGACGAATAGAGGGAACTTCTACTTCGACTTCAACTTCTTCAACCTCACGAGAGGGACTCCAGCAACTGGATCTCTGACAGAAGATAGAGCTTAAATCTCCATTGTATAGGGAGGATGAGAGACTGGAAAATACGCATATTATAGTGGATTTTCTCTCCAAACCACCCTTTGACGTAAGCCTAGTGCCGAACTACGTAAATCTGTGTATCATCATCTCTTAATATTTTTGAATTTATTTATTGCTTACCGCCATGTATGTACACACTGATGATGTATAGTGCACCGAACGACTGCCGAGGGCTCCACACTACACCAATCGAGACTCGAATAATCTCAGTAGGCCGGGAATGATTGTTTCTCCCCTTCCGGCTTGTTGCGCTATTCTTACGCAAAGTGTTGAAGCTTTTCAACAATTATCTCACAATAATATGCAAGGCGCATATGGTCGAAAGTAGAGGTACCCATTGGGATCATGGCCTTAGGGGTGACCCTAATTTTCTTAGAAGTATGACATTAAATTAAGGAGTGCCCCCTAGTTTGCCTTCCTAACTGTCTTGTTCATATGGCTGGGGAGGGTACTTTTGTTTCGTCCTTGACAATGTAACCATTTTGTCGTAGTTTTTCGTGATAAAAGACCAATGAAAATAGTTTATAACATTGTTTTTTTAAAACAAACAAAGATCAATCTTATTTATTGAGCTAAACATCATTACAATGCTTTTCACGATTAATACACTGCATGATCTCACCCGGCCCCTCCTCTATCCACACTATTTCCTCACCATAATCTAATGCTAACTTAGCTAGTTGATGCTTGCTTACCATATATTGGAACATACTGAATCTTCCTTACTTCTCCATGACAGAAGAAATTTTGATATCTTCTACAATCTGTCTACATTAAGACCAATTCTCTTATCTACTCTTAACATCATTAAACACTTCAAGGGCATCCCCCTCAAATATCACCTGCTGAAGACCTAACTCCATGCTAAATTTTGTAGCTCTCTCAAGTGCCAAAGTTTCAACCTGTAATGGACTGCGTATAAATCTCCTTGGCATATCTGCAGAAGCCACCAACTCACCTTCCCAGTTCCTTACCACTATACCACCTCCCATAGTAGACTTCTTCACATCCAGTGCAGCATCCCAATTCACTTTATACCAATTAACTTCAGGCTTGCTCCATCTAACTCCAGTGCTTCTCTGATTTGCCATTGTTGTTTGATCTTTCATACTTAGTTCAGCTTGCTGATAATTTTCTACTTCTATCATCTCTCCCTGTAGCAAATTCAAAGGGCTGTCAAACTTTCCCTTAAAAGTAAACCTATTTCTCCTCAATCATATCCTTCTAAATACACATGCTATTTCTTCAATCTCAGATTTTTGTAAACCTAAAACCAAATCTTCCCAAATTTAATAAAAATCTCCATCTGTAGACTTCCATTTCTACAAAATACTTCATGAATTTGCCCACACATCTTGAGCTGCAGCACAATTCCACAAGGTATGACTAATGGTCTCATCGTGTTGTTCACATATTGGACAGAGGCCATTGTCAGTAATTTTCCTTCTGAACATGTTTCTCTTTGTTGTTAATATTTTACTTATAGCTTTCCACATAAAAGCTTTTACCACATTTGGAACTTGTAGATCCCATATGTTCTTCCATGCAGCTGAGCCCAAGTTAATTGCTGAAGTTTCACCCACAACAGACCTCTTCATTTGTCGACACTCTTTAAAGTAAGCTGATTTAACTGAAAAAATATAATTCTTAGTAGGGCCCCATATCAGTTTGTCTTCAAAACCTCTTTTGCTTACTGTCAAACTCTTCACCATGCCTGCCTCCTCTTCATTGAGCACTTCATCTATAAGATTTACTTTCCAGCATCCCTTAGCATCAATAAAACCCTTAACACAAGCTTCCCTTGGTAGAATTTTGATTGGTGAGTGGATCATGTGAGTAGAAGGGCTTGGTAACCATCTGTCACCCCATATGTTGATCTTCTCCCCATTCTCCACCCTCCATCTCATCCCTGTTTTGACCATATGTCCAAATCCCTTTATACTCCTCCAGATCTATGATGGGGCATTGCCAACTTTTGCCTGAAATATTTCATCATGCATATAATATTTCTCTTTCATAATCTTAACTACGAGAGAGTTAGGATTTATGAGCAACCTCTAATATTGCTTTGACAACATGGCGTGGTTAAAGCACTCCATATCTCTAAACCTCATCCCTCCTTGACTCTTTGACATTCCAACCTTACTCCACTGCTTCCATTGGATTTTCCTGTTCTGGTTCATATGTTCCCACCAAAATTTAGCCATCATTTGAGATAGCTCTTTACACAACTGTTTCGGCAATTTAAAGACACTCATAGAATAGGTTGGGATAACTTGTATAACTGCCTTTATTAGAACCTCCTTACTAGCCTGTGATAGAAACTGGGTTTTCCAACTATTTATTCTCTGCCATACCCTTTCCTTAACTCCTCTAAAAGGTTTATATTTCGACCTACCCACCATAGTAGGTAATCCTAGATACTTCTCTGCATCCCCACAAACCCTTGCCCCAATAGCTTGTGTCAACTCTTCTCTAACTTCAAATCTTGTATTAGCACTGAAATATAAGGATGTTTTCGGCATATTTAGTTTTTGACCTGATGTCTCCTCATACTTATGCAGTATAGATTTCATAGCCCTTGACTGTTACATTTCAGTCCTATAGAAAATTATGCAATCATATGCAAATAGCAGAGGAGTAATGCTAGTCCTCCCTTACTTACAACAGTATGTTGTAAGTAGTAATCAGTGTGACCAATGTGCTGTCCCAATATAAAGTTATGCATTATCTTCAACTTTACAGTTTTATCTATTTGGTGAAAAGAACAACGTTTTAAATTCATACGCAAAAATTTATATATATGCTGACAACGAAACGAACGTTGAATATCGGAGATTTTTCCACCCTTGAAATATAGACAATTTCATCCTATTTTTATGACTTTTAGATTGGAATAGATATCTATTTAATTATATAAAAGCCAAGTTTTGGCTTCTTACTTGGCATTCATACCGCATTAGTCGGTGTTAAATTTTAGACGCTCGCACTTGAGTTAAAAAGCTACCGCTTCAGTGGAAACGCTGCAACTTCAATAACTTTAGTTAAACAAAGCTTAAAAAGCCAAAAGACCCACTACCCACAAGCATGAAAAGATTTTAGAAAACTGGAGAAATACCAACTAACCTTTACAACGCAAAAGACCCAGAAATGCAGGCCAAGTAGAAAGCATACCTGAAGAGCCACTTGGGTGATGATATGCTTAGAACGTGATGCAAAAACCATCGTGGAAGAAGACACTTGGGTGATCAGGCACGTACTGCTGCTAGCCTGGGAACTCATTGGGCAACTCCATTGTGTCACGGAGAAAGACAAGCAGCTGCAGCACCCATTATATTGAAATATCACTTGAAATCACTGTATCGTACGTCCAAACGCTATATATATATATATAATATGCTCTTCAGATCATTAAAAAGAAGGTGTTAAAACACAATAACAACAAACAAAATAAAAATGGAGTCAATTACCTTCCGGCCCAGGCCGTGTAAGTCGCAGGTCCTTCACTACTAGCTAAAGCACGTACAAAAGCCAAAAAATAAACAACTACCGTAGGTTTCTGGGAGTGGAGGGTCACGGGCGTTGTTGGGCTCCAATGCAGAAAATCCTCTGTTTTTGTGGGTAAAACACAGAGCCTTCCACTTGCAGTGATTTTTGGATAAAATGTGAGTTACAATTGAAAGGGTGCAAAGAGAGAGTTGTACCAAGTGAGCACCGTTAGAAATTAAGGGAAGAGGCAACCGTTATCAAAAAATAAACTGCTACTGAAGAGGCAACCGTTACATGAAGAAGAAAATACGAAGCGGTTCTCTTTCTTTCACTCTTTCGGTTGTATATATTTTGGAAAGTTACATTTCTTTGTTTCACTTTCTTCTCCGCTCGCTCTCTCTCAAATCAATGCCACTTCGACCACGACGACAAGCCTCTGTATATTTTTGCATTCAAGTGTGTTTCGGTTGTGGAGGTGCGTGACCTCATCTCAATAATTTTGGTTTCAGATCCTGGTTAGTGATTTATTATTTTCCTGAATGATATTTTTTGTTTTCCTAAAATGCATTGGTATTTCCTATTCTAAAAACAAGTTGATAGATGTGTTTATGTGCATTGTATACCCTGGTCATATGCCTAACAGTTCTTTTCTTATGCTTTCTCTCTCATACTTTTTTTCATGTAAGCCATTCTACCCGTCTCATTTCTTTATTCTTTTTTTTTTTTTTAAATGCAAGTTTGGTCTTAGAAAGTTTTAAATTGATAGGCATATGACCGTTTGAAATAGTTACAATCATAGTAAGGAGATCTTGACATGATCATCAGTTCTAAACATATAAACGGGTCTTGAAAACTTTTCCAGTTTGTAATGGTTTGGGTTTTTTGTGGCAGTTTAGTATGTGTTTTATTAAGATATTTTTTTATGAAAATAAATGATAATATGACATAATTCCTCTCTTGAAACTGAATGTGGAAGAAAGAAAATGCAAGAAAAATTGCCTTTAAAACCTTCGTATGAGGAGGTTAAATGCAGTGAAAATTTCTGAAAATTTCTTGAAATTTCTAAACTTTCGTATGAGGCCATTTCCTAATGTTGATTCAGTATTTTATTTCTCTTGCATTCTTCACTCATTCTATGTTGCTAAATATTTACTACAGTTTTAAAGGGTTATGAAATCTTAATACTTGCTCACACACATAAGCACGAGTACTTGAAAGTCGCTCCAGATCACCTAAATTTCAAGCTTCACGATTTTATAACCTAATGCAACAAAGATTATCATTAATCCTTGGATTTGACATGATTATATATATACTATGAAAATATTGGATCCATATATATATAGTGTAAAGAAGTGTTAAGTGAAACATTAATTTCACCTTATTAGTGTCTTTCAACCTTAAATTTACTGATAATCATTTAAGTTTAATTGTCAATGTATGTTGATCATAATTATCATTACCGCATTAGTGTCCTTGAACTCTGCTAGAGAATATCTTATGTGCATATATATAAGGCATCTCTCTTTGAGCCTACCTTTTCGTGGGGCATCTTGCTCACCATCCATAAATGAGTCTTGGTACATAGGTACAACTAGAAATATAATGATTAAAATGATTTCAAGAAACTGTTGTAGACATCAATCTCGATATCAACTCAAATACAAAGGAAGAAGATTATAAATCACAGGCTATATCATCCAAGAGGATAAAAATAAATAAAAAAATACTAATTGAACAATCGTGTCTCATATTAATTCTATCTATTTTACATTGTTTTAAATTGATCAACAATATATAAGCATATATATATGTATTACATTTTTAATATTGTAAATTAACCATGAAATATTTATTGGTAAAGTGAACTCTTTTATATATGCACGCTCTATTTTATATATATTTGATGTACATTTTATTAATAGTTGTAGAAGTGATTATGTATATTAATGAACTATTTAAAATTATAAAATTCAACATAAATAACAGTCTGCGCATTGCGCGGGTTACAGACTCGTATCTATAATGATCAGGTCTTATTTTTCCTTAAAATAATTTAATGACTAATGAAACATCATATATAAGAGGTCTTGCGAAGGTATCAAAATTCAAAAACCAGAAAGAATACAAGAAGAAAAATTTATATTCTAAATTGAATTCAGTCAAGAGGATTGCAGGGGGGATCTTGGGAAGGAATAAAGGCATAAAAAATAGAAAAAATTTATTTATCATCATTTTTCTTATTACGTGGTATTAGATGATAGGTTTACAAATAAAATATAATAAATAATTTTTAATAATTTAATGTCACATCATGAGATGATGAAAGTATGATAAAAATTTTAAAAAATAATAACTTTTTGTACTAATTATCCTTGTCCGTGCTTGACCATTCAGCTTGGGTACGCGAAAATGTGATATGATTATTGATTTTTTTATGATTATTGATTGTCAATAGTCTTGGTCTATATGAGCCATGATGATCCCAGCTTGCATCCATGTCAAATCACGTATACAATATATATAGTGGTTGGATCTTTTGACTCGTACCCATTGAAAGTTTGATCCTTTTACGTCTACCCGTATATATTTTATTGGAAAATGCTAAAATGCTCTAAGTATTTAATCCAATCCATGTCATCGATAATACATTTGTCTTCTTCTTCTTTTCTTTTTTTTCCTTTTTTTTTTTAAATATATAGCATGACCCTATTTTATTTGGAACTTTTAACCTCCTCTCGAAAAGATTATTGGTTCCATCCTTTTAAATATAAGAGTAATTATATTTAAATATCCATCCAAAATATTGCCTATTTTGTGCCATCATCTCTAAATTATAAAAAAAGTCACTTGACATACAAAATAGTAGAACTAGCCTCACATCTCTAGATCCGTCGGAAGAGTTCTTATATATCTCTACTGCCTATCCATACCGAAGATAAATCTATTTGTTTCCATTGAATCTCGTGGTGATCAATATGCTTGAAGAAAGGACTGTATTTTTTGAAGATGAAAGAAGGAAAAATCCAAAATATATATATTAAAATTTGCTGCAATTTCAAAGTGAACAAAAACAGAGGGACATTCTATCTTTGAGAACGAGTCTTCCCCATCTTATTCAATAATAGATTATTTGAAATTGAATAGGAGATCTTATTTGTATGTTATTTTTTATTGATGATGTTGGGATTTTTTTTTTTTTTAAATGTCGGGAAACCTCTCAAAGACAGAACCTTTCGGATCCACCCCCAGCAGAGTAAATCCTGATTCCGTGCACTGCACGCTCGAAAATTTTCCTACATAAAATTAGTTAAATCGCTGGCTTTTCACCAGGAGGTGTGACTCTAAAGGATTGTTTGCACTAATGAGGTGTTAAAATTTAAACCTTAAAGTGAGTGATATCCCAAGATCAAGACCTTCACCCCTTGGGTCAACCCCTTGGGTTAATGATGTTGGGAAATCTTAACATGAAATGGTATTGCATACTTGGTCACTAGATGCTATGAGGGTCTTATTCTAGCATTATTTTCTATTCATATAGCTACGATCATGAGTCTATGATAGCATATGGCGTATTCATTGTAGGAAGGTGCTCCATCTATTTGAATATCTTAATTGTTAGTTTGGTATAACCTTTTGTAATTTGGGTATTCCGTGACAATTTTTATAATTTGAAAATCACATTTTACAAAGTTGTTATTCTTTAATAAATCTTAGTTTTTCTAGAAAAATGATAACCTTATAAGTAACTATTTTACAATTATTTTAACTCTACATGAAATGGAGGGTAATTTTGTAATATTAAAATTTATTTTTATAAAATACCTTATAAAACTAATATCATTTTACAAAAATATCATCTTTTAACAACATGTGTTATGAAATGTGTTATGTAGATATCATTACTTTTAATGGAGTGTAATGGTTTCATTGATTGTTTGAAAATGAATTGTAAAATAGTTATAAAAGAATTATAGGTATATCATTACTCGTATTTTCTATAATTTTTTACAAGATTGATTTATAGAATACTAAAACTTGTCACTTTAGCAAAATGAGATAATAGTTGGATATATAATAATATACTTTCTTTCAATCTCTCTAAAATAATATATTTGTTAGATTTTATGTACATGCAATCCATGAGTATTTTTTTAACTTGAATGGCCTAATACGAGAGAATCAAACATATAAAGTGGACCATACAATATTTTTTTACTCTTAGTATAAATATTTTGAGCACAATAATATTTTATTATAGTCCGTGTAAATATTTTCAGATGATACTAAATATATAATAAATATTATATAATTTATTTTATATACATCTCTTCTATTTGAGGTTAAATAAGAGCTTACAAATCTATCCATTTAAAACCTGACACAATAAAAAAACTTTCCATATACGTAAAAACGCTCTGCTAGGGTTGTTTACGTTTTCTCTGTTTTTGGGTTTCTCACGTTGGTTTGCATGGCGGCCGCTGATGGCTCGCCGCCCATGGCAACTCTGGCTCGGTCCTTTGCTGACCTGGTCTCTGCGGTGCCTCAACCACTGCCGGAGATGGAGGTTTCGTTCCGTCAGCCGAAAACTTTAGATGGGAAACTGGTTTTTACTTTTTCAGCGGAGGAGATCGTAACTGCCCAGCCATTCCGCTATTCCATTGTCCTGAAATTTCTCCGGCAGAGACCTTCTCTAGATGCGGTAAGATCTTTCATTCGTAGTCGGTGGGGGTTGTCTAGCATGCCTATGGTGTCTGCTATGCAGCGGCCACGCAATGTTTTCGTTCGGTTGGTTAATGAGATGGATTTTAACAAGGCTCTGTCCAGAGAGTCGTGTGAGGTTAATGGTGTTTTCTACAGGCCGTTTGCTTGGACACCAGATTTTGATAAAAATATCGAACCTCCGTGTGTCCCTGTATGGGTGTTTTTGCCGGGACTCCCTCTGAACTTTTACCAGCCGTCGGTGTTGAAGATGCTCACTGCTCCTCTAGGCCGGTTTATACGCTGTGATAATTCTACCACCTGTGCGACATGGACAGATGGGGCGCGGGTATGTTTAGAAGTTGACTCATCAAAGACGCCTATTACTTCCTTTTGGATCGGTAAACCAGGGGTTCCAAGAAGCAGAAGGCAGGAGATAGTGTTTGAGACCTTGCCGGCTTACTGCTCCTCCTGTAAGTGTCAGGGTCATAATTCTCGAACATGCTGTAAGGATACTGATCAGAAGAAGCAGATGAAGGGAGAGAAACAATGGGTGAAATGGGTGGTTCAGCCTGCGGTTACAGGGGTGGTTTTACATTCTTCGGATCAGCCTGAGACAATGGTAGTGCAACATGAACACGTTGATCACCAAGATGATGTTGTAGAGGTTAGATGCTGCTGGGAAGGCTCCTATGGAGGATAAAGATGAAATGGGTCAGAGTGAGAACTCGACTGGGCTAAGGGAGCTCTCTGGATCTCAAGCTGTTGGAGGACCGAGTTCTTCTACTGGGCCGCAGGGTCACGAGTTGCCTAGTGAGCCGTGTGTGGAGCCTTGTGAGGCCTCTGATATGGGCCTGGAAGCTATGGGTGAAAAGAGTTTGAATGTTAAGCCTTCTTTCGAAGTCGCAGATTTAGATGAGGATGGGTATAGTTTGAATGAAGATATGTTACTTTCGGATATTGTTGGTGAACCTGTGGAACATTGTAATTCTAAAGGCTGTGATGAGCTGATAGTTGCTGAAATTCAATCTGACTATGAAGTTGAGCGAGACAATATGAAAGAAGACTTGCAAAAGGATTATTGTACTGATTCGGAAGGAAAAACAAGAAGAGTAGGTAAGTTCACTAAAAGAAATTCCACACGGGCTATTATTCGTCCTAATAAACTTAATTTATGATTAGTCCTATTCTTTTTTGGAATATTAGAGGAGTAAGCTCTTCTAAGTCGCATTTAAGAAATATTATAAAGAAGTTTAGGCCTAATATTATAGCTTTGGCCGAGTCGTTCTTGATGGAAGATAAAATTCCAGCTCTTTTGGCGAATTTTCATTGTGATCAATTTGTCACTAATGAAGTGCAAAACGGAAAAATTTGGTTGTTGTGGAATTCGATGATCTCAGTTCAGTGGGTGGCCAGTTCTAATCAATTTATTTCGGTGAAAGTTGAAGAGAGTAGGTTTGCCTTTATTCTTACGATTGTCTATGCTAAGTGCAATCCGGTTGAGCTGAAGAATCTTTGGGAGGATCTAGTTGCTACTAGTAATGGTAATCTTCCGTGGCTTCTATGCGGAGACTTCAATATTAGCAAAGATGATTCTGAGAGGAGGGTTGGTAATCCTCGTCCTTTTAGTGCTATGGAAGACTTTAATCTTTGCATCCAAAATTGTGGTGTGCTCGACATGTGTTCGAAAGGAGCGCTGATGACGTGGTGCAACGGTCAAAGCGGTTTGGCGCGTAGTTGGGCAAGGTTAGATCGATGTTTTATTGATTCTAATTTTCTTAATTGTGCTCCTAACATTTTTTCTCAGGTTTTGCCTCGTTCCACCTCGGATCACTCCCCTTTAGTGATTCAAATGGGTGATGACCCTTACAGGTATGGGCCTAGTCCTTTTCGTTTCCAATTTATGTGGACTGATCATGCAGATTTTTTGAGTTTTGTGGAAGGTATGTGGAATCAAGCTGGTCTTGGTTCTGGGCTCCTCAAGTTGTCCTTTAAGCTCAAAAGACTTAAGGTGGCGCTTCGCTAGTGGAACCAACGTGTTTTTGGGAGGACTACTATGGTTATTAATGAGCTTGAGCATCGTATTGGTAACCTGGAACTTTGCCTTCATAACTCTTTTTCTATTGAGGATGACAATGATCTTGTGGCCTCTAAATTGGAGCTCTTAACTTGGAGGGGTCGTGAAAACACTCGCCTTTCTCATATGGCCAAGAAAAATTGGCTTAAAGATGGGGATCAAAATTCTAATTTCTTCCATGCTTATTTGAATGCTAAGAAGAGTAAGAGGGTCACTGACATGCATCTTCCTGACGGTACTTTTCTTAATACCCCTCTTAATATTCATAATGCTGCCGTTGAGTATTTCAATAATTTCTTGAGTGAGAGTAGTATTTGTGAGTTACCCGATTTAGGGGAGCTGATTACCCCGATGATTATTGAGGATGATAACTTGATGCTTTGTCGTACTCCTTCTATTGGTGATATTAAGGATGCCCTGTTCAGTATTCCTATTGAAAGCAGTCCTGGTCCGGATGGTTTTGGTTCTGGTTTCTTTAGGTCTTGCTGGGATATTGTTAAAGAGGATTTATTGGAAGCTGTTTCTGAGTTTTTTCAACAGCATGTTCTTCCCAGATATTATACTGCGTCCTTTATTGTGTTGATTCCCAAGGTTGATTCTCCAAATAGTTTTGATAAGTTTAGACCTATTAGCCTGTGCTCGGTGGTTTATAAGATCTGTGCGAAGATTATTGTGGGTCGTCTGACGAACTTGCTTTCTAAGATGATTTCCCAAGAACAAGGGGCTTTTATTCCTGGGCGCAGCATTTTTAAAAATATCAGTATGACCCAGGAAATGGTTCACTCTATTAATAAAAAGTCTAATGGGGGTAACGTTTTGATTAAGCTTGATATGTCTAAGGCTTATGATAGAGTGAACTGGAGTTTCCTTATTCATGTTTTGGATTCTTTTGGGTTTTCTTCTCAGTTATGTGCTCTGATCAAGTTATGCATCTCCTCTCCTTGGTACTCTATTATGATGAATGGTACTTCTCTGGGTTTCTTTAAAGGTGAGCGTGGTCTGAGGCAAGGTGACCCGCTATCGCCTTATTTATTTATCATTATGCAAGAGGTGCTCTCTCGGTTATTGAAGACAGCTTTTGAGAATGGAAAAATTGGCCGGTTTACTCAAGCTAAAGGTACCCCTCTTATCTCTCACCTTATGTATGCGGATGATATTGTTATTTTTGCTAATGGTGGGAAGAAATCTATGAGAGGTATTATGGAGGTCTTACACCTGTATGAGAGTTGGACGGGTCAATCTCTTAATAATAATAAAAGTGCTATTTTTTTTTTATCTAAAAGCATCTCTGCTCCCAGAAAGCACTCTCTTCTTCGTATGACTGGTTTTTCAGAAGGGTCTTTTCCCTTTAAATATTTGGGTGTCCCTATTGTGGTGGGTCGCCTTAAGGTCGGTGATTTTGGTGAGTTGATTGGGAAAGTGATTAAGAAAATTGCAGGGTGGAAGATGAAAATGCTCTCGACTGGTGGTCGTGTGATTCTCTTACGTCATGTTTTATCTAGCATGGCCACTCATCTCCTTGCGGTTTTACATGTTCCTATTGGGGTGGTTAAGGCTTTGAATAGGATTATGAGTTCCTTTTTTTGGGGTGATTCTGAGGGGAAAGGCAAGCGAAAATGGGTGGCCTGGAAACATATCTGTTATCTTATTGAGGAGGGCGGTTTGGGCATTCGGGATCTTGGGGATGTCCAGAGGGCGTTATATATGAAATTTGCTTGGCGTCTTCTACAGGGTCAGTCCTTATGGGCAGACTTCTTTAGAGGCAAATATGTGCAAGGTATTCATTTATCTCTCTTGAATCCTAATAAGGGAACTCGGTTTTGGAAAACTATTGTCCGTTGTATTCCGAAGGTTCTGAATCATTCTAAGTGGTTGGTGAGAGAAGGAAATGTCTCTTTCTGGCATGATAATTGGGTGGATGGTGGTCCTATCAGTGATTATTACCCGGTCTTGGAGAGACCTTTGCTTAAAATCAAAGAGTGTCAGATTGATAATCAGTGGGATATTTCTTTTTTGGAACGGTTAGTGGGTCATCAAAAAGCTCTTGATTTGCACCACTTTTTAGCTACGAGGAAGGATGGGCAGGATGTTCTGGTTTGGTTGAAGGATAATAATGGTAAGTTTACTACTAATAGTGCTTGGGATTATATCCGTGTAAAAGCTCCTACGTTACCTTGGGCCCAGTGGATTTGGCATAATAATTTTCCTAAGAAAATTCCTGTTATGATGTGGAAGGCTCTTCATAACTGTTTGAGTGTTGATGATAAGATTAAGACTATTGGCATTCCCATTGTTTCTAATTGCAACTGTTGTACCATGGGTCATGTGGAAGATTTAAATCACGTGCTTTGTAATGGAGATTTTGCTAGACAAATATGGCGTTTGGCTGCGACTCACTTAGGTGTTCATATGGGTACTTTCCATACATGGAAGGAGCAAACTAATTTTTGGTTTCGACGTGCTGGTAAATCTTCTCAGTTAAGGATTATCTTTGGTCTTCTCCCTTCTATTGTCTCTTGGAAGCTTTAGGATAGACGTTGTAAAGCTCGGTTTGAGAATAGGGTGGAATCAGCTCAAGTTGTTTGGCATGTTATCAAGTTGTGGATTCGTAGGATTATTTCTTTAGTTATGAAAGTTTCTAGGATCTCTTTCCATGATGCCGCTATTCTGCAGAGGTTGAATATTCCTATTTTACCTCCTAAACCCAAGTATGTTCGTGTGGTGAGGTGGACCCGGCCTCCACAGGATTGGATGAAGCTTAATTCTGATGGTAGTAGTTTAGGGAACCCTGGGCCGGCTGGGGCTGGGGGGGTTATTCGTGATCATTTTGGTAGGTTGCAATCTGCGTATTCGGTTTTTTTAGGTCCTGGGTCTAATAACTTTGCTGAGTTGAGAAGTTTGTTGGAAGGGGTTAGGAGATGTCATCAATTAGGTTTTCATCGGATTGAGATTGAGATTGATTCTAATCTGATTGTCAGTTGGATTACTAAGGGTGAGTGTGATATCTGGTACTTAGAGGATTTCTGAGAGGAGTTGCAGGTTATCTTGAGTTCTCTTGAGTATAGTTTGAATCATGTTTTCCGTGAAGGTAACGCAGTGGCAGATTATTTAGCTAAAAGGGGAGCTGAAGGTTTAAATATGGATTGGTCTTTTAATGATAATCTCCCCAGTCAGCTCAATGGCCTGCTTCGTATGGATAGAATTGGTCTCCCTTATTTGCGCATCTCTTAGTCCATGGTATGTTTTCTCACTTTATTTGTATTTTGTGTTTATTATTTGTGTGTTCATTTTGCAGGTGCTTTGTGTCCTTGGTTTTTGGGTCCTGTTTTTTAGGCTTGTTAGATGGTGTTTTTGGTTTTGTTGGTTGCTTTTGACACTTGGTTTTTGGGTTAGTTTTAACGCTCATCTTGTAAACCCCCAAGTGTTTTGTTGTTACCATGGTATTCCTCCGCCATAAGTGAGAGCTTATTAATAAACTTGGAACGGGCCACTTTGTGTGTGGCTACCGGCTCTTTTTTAAAAAAAAAAAAATCTATCCATTTCGGATGAAAGTGATTTGAGCTGCAAGCTGTTTGTTGGGCTGGTCGAGGTCCAGCTCGTTTTACGCTGATGGCCTGCTAGGGGGCATGAGCTCGAGGTCCTCGTGGGTGGAAGTTGGTTCGTAACTCCTCACGACTCCAAATTCCAAAAGGACCAAAACCGTGGCGTACGTTGCGTGGCGTTCTGCACAATTACTTGAGAAATGATAGTTGCAGTTGTAAGTACGTAAGTATCGTGTAGTTATTTAAAAATAAATAAATAAATATGAAACTCACATAAAAAAAGAAAATTAAATTTTTAGTACTGGATCTCTTTTTTTTTAAAACGACTGTACAGCACTTACGCACTCCATGACTGCACGTAGAATTACTCCAATTAATTTGTGCCAAAAAAACAGAAAATGAAAAAGAAAAAAAGTGCAAAGCAAAGTTGTAGAAAACGTGCAGTCTGTAGACTACTAAACAAACCTAGTTAACCATCAACCTCCCGTGAAACATGATGGAGGCAAGTGCCAAACTGCAACCGGCATGTAAACACTTACGTGGTACACCATGTCATTTAATAAAATGATTGTGTTTATTATGCATTTTTTATTACGGCGTGTTTCATTTCCCTCTCCCTCTCCCTCTCCATTTCCTAACCTTAAGGCCCAACCTCCCTCTCCATTCTCCTTCAGTCCTTCTCCTTTGGCCAACCTCTCCCTCTCTGGCTAGTTCGTAACCCCTAACCACCCATCTATCTGGTTCGACCTCCATCTCCTTCTTCACCTCTGTTGGTGTGAATCCTGAGGCCCGATTGCACTCCCTCTTCAAATTTACTTCTCCTTCTAGCCACTCCCTAAGCCTTGACTCGACCTCCCTCTCCCTCTTCACTACCGTTTTGGATATTTCGTTGCTACAACCTTGAGCTTTTGAGGAGGTCTCATTGCAAGACCGTCGCTTATTTCTCCTTTAAGGCTTTGTTTGGTTTCTTCTTCTCAGACTATGCGTTCTTTCAATTGCATAATCTTGTGGCTCCAAAATGTTCAATTAATCATTCTTGTCTTAGCATTACCATATGAAACTTTAGGGATTTTTATGATTGTTCTTGATCTTTGTTTATATGCAAGACACTTTTAATTGTTTATGGAGAGGGTAAAAAGGCCCAATCCAAGAGTTCGAGACCCCACGATCAAAAGGCAGGCCTATCGGTCTGGCAAAGCGAAGATGACGACCTTTGGTGGGCTTGACCCACCAAGTGAAAGGCATGTTCGGCCCAACCCAAGACTAATGAGATGCTAACAGAGGTTGCTAGGGGTGACATATGTCGACCTATCAGCCACATTGAATCATCACCAACACATGGCTACTAGAAAGCATGCGGGAGAAGTTATAACCACCATTCACTTGGGAAAATGAAGGTGGGCGCCGCCAAGACAGGCCTAGGAGGCGCAAACTCCACAAATCCCTAGATAACATCTACTAGGAAGCGTGTGGAAGAGGTAACCATGACTACTACACTAAGGAAGGAAAAGTTGGCGCCGCCGCAACAGGTTGAGAGGCAGCCAAAATGATGGCTGTGAAGCAGTAGACCTGGAAATGTGTTCCGAAAGAACAACCATGGCTCTTCCTTCAAAGAGAGAGAGAGAGAGGGACTCGTTGGACCTGAGTGGATGGGCGCCAAAACATGAGTCAAAGCTCATGCCGTATTAATTATTTTCCTTAAAGGTATCATGCCCCCTAAACTGATTCACATGCATGAGGCCTGAGGTACGATGGGTAGCTTCTTAGGATAAAAGCAACAGAACTCCAAACTACCTAGTATAAAAGCCTAATCAATGTATGATCAAAGATATATAATTTTAAGGCAAAATAAACACTTCCTAAAAAAGAAAACTGACTTAAGCATCAGAAGTCCCCTGACCACCCCCGAGCTCCTTTTTTACTCATATGTTTACAGGTCCCTTGGTCTACCTCCTAACTGTTCGAGGAGTCCTCCCAGTACATACAAAACATGTCCAAAACAGTTTCCAATTATGCCTGATTAACAGACAAAATAAGACGATATTTGAGCAGGGATCGTGTGTATTGGCGTAGTGCTGTGAAAAAAGATAAAATAATATACACAAATGGGACATTTTACTTCCTTAAGAGAAACAATTTGTGGTGTCTTAGGTGACAATGTTGCTAAGTTGCTACTATTTTGTTGTGATCAAAACTTGTAAGCTAGCTAGATTTAGAATTGTGTAGCTTTGTGTTTTGATGTTTGCATTTAGTATGTCTTCTGTTTTTATTTTCTTCAATCTCAAGTTTAAAATTTAGTAACATATATGAGACTTGTAAGTACCCCCTTAGCAACGTAACTCTAGTAGTTCATGTTTTTACACTTTTCAAAAAAATTTAAATAACATAAAGAAAAAAAATCTACCATTTTATAAAAGCTGAACGACATTTCCTTGAAGCATCAGAACGAGAATTAGCATAAGCTTCAGGCTCATCATTACTATTTAGCTGCTAAGTCGAATAATTCACTCAAATCAATTTGGTTTTTTATTTATCCGTAGTTTTGCTTTCTAGATCAAGATGAAATGTTGACTGAAGTAATTGATGGGCTCCCAAGCTTTGCATGCATGCCGATGATTTTAGAGGCTGAACAATGGAAAGATCATGAAGATATGGATACTAGATTAAAAGATCAAGCAATTAATGACCATGCTTCCTCAAATTCCAATCAGGCAAGACACTTCATTAACAATAGATATTTCTTTACATACGACTTAATTTTGTGATTTCATTTTTGGTAATGTCAATTCATGAAAGCTCAAGAAAACAGTTTCTAATTTTCTTCCACAAGAGAAACATTTTTTTGACAGTCACCTATCCCCATTTTACAGAATTAAACAAGTTCTGCTTTTTCATAAATTTTTGTTGTTAACGATATGGTGGATTTAGAATTGTCAAACTAGAGAGTCATTGACTGCGATTATATACCATTTGCTACAATCGGAATGTCGTCGTCATTTTCTTCATCATCGTTTTTTAACTGTACCTTGAGTCAAGATTTGGTGTGCATGAAGGACACATTAAAATTTTTATTTCAATAAATGTAAATGAATAAGAAGTGCTAGGGACATAAACATGAGTGGTATTCTTTTGAGAATAAGATTTAGTCAAATTTTCAAAAAATCAACATCTCTAGCTAGATTCATATATCTCATTTGAACCTAGGTAAACAAATATGTTAGGTCATGCTATTTGAGAATATCCAATAAAAACACAGCTATAGGTTTTAGAACCTAATTTGGTCTTTTAAGATCCGATTTTCTAACATAGGCTAAATACCCACACACTCTCAATCTTTTCAATTATGGAGGATGCTTATGCCATAATTCGAAATGAGTTTTTAAAACTTTCTTATGGGGGCACTCTATTCAAAATATAACAAGTGGATAAAATTGCTTCACCCCATAAGTTAAGAGGAAGGCCGGATCTCAAAAGCATAACATTCGCCATCTCAACAAGATTTTTTTTTTTTTTTTTTTTTTTTGGCAATGCTATTTTGTCGAGGTGTGTAAGGTGCCATGACTTGGTGACTTATCCCATGAGTTTCAAAGAATTTAGGAAACTCATTTGATAAATATTCACCACCACGACCAGACCATAAGGCCTTAATCTTTTTGCCCAATTGATTTTCTGACTCAGCTTTATAAATCAAAAACCTGGAAAAAACCTTCATCATTACTTTGAGCAAATAAACACATGAACATCTAATACAATCATGAATAAGCGTAGAAAAATACTTATTACCACCACAAGATTCAACATTTTTAAGATCACAAACATCACTATGAAAAAGTTCAAGAATTTCATATTTACACTTAACATTTTGAAAATATTTTCTGGTTATTTTTTATTGAGCACAAGTCGTTTATTTTTTAACATTATCATCAAAATTAAAAATCAAACTAAGATTAGACATATATTTTATGGAACTATAATTTACATGTCATAATCTATCATCACATAAATTAAAGGAATACACAATATAAACTGAATTTTCATCCATTATATTCAATTTAGTCATTCCATTACAAGAGTAGCATTTTCTTACAAATATCTCATTATTGGGTAAAATAAATTTATCTGATTCATTCACAAACTTTAAACCCGTCTTATTTAAAAGATCACCAGAAATTAGTTTCTTTGCCATGTCTGGAAGACTGGAACATGATGTATATTGAAAAGGGTCAATATTTTTTCGGATGTGAACTTCAGAATGACGGTTACCTCTCCAACAACTTTGGTTTGAATGCTGTTACCCATTTTCACCTAAGTTCCATCATCAACCATTTCATAAGGCTTAAAAGATATCTATCATTCGAGATATGAATAGTAGCTCCAGTATCAAGCCACCATCCATTCTCGACTGTCATATGGTTGGCTTTACAAACCATCACAACGAGGTCTTCAGTCACAACATTCGCTTCTTCTTTTCTATACCGACATTGATAGGAGCGATATCCATGCTTGCCAATAACAAAACAATGATCTTTCTTATTATTGTTTTGATATTTGGGTTTGGGCCACTTTTTATGAGCTTTTTTTCATTCTTGGCCTGCAACTTATTCTTCTGCTTGGTTTTGTAAACATCAATGACGTTAACTTTTGTTTTCATATCAGATGAATCATATTTTTTATCTTTATTCCTAGAATCTTGTTCAATACGTAAATGATGTTGAGGAAATTCTAAGGAATAGTTTCTTTCATCATGTTTGAGCTTTCTCTTGTAATCATTCCATGATGAAGGCAATTTATTAACAATTGCTCCTACCAAGAAATTTTCAGCAATGTAAATTCCTATTGAGAAGGGGATTTACCTACCTGCTTGGGTAGTGTGGGATTTGGCCCCCACTCAGGGCCCAAACCGGCCAAGAGATAGCCCAGTACAAAACCAATGAAGGGAAGAGGATTAGGCTGGGCCTGAGGAGGCACTTCAGATACGGTGACTGGTCATGTCACCCTCTCAGACCACAACCCACATCGCCTGATAGTAGGCACGCCACATCAAATGGTCTAGGAAACCAGCATGCAACGACAGAGTCAAACGTCCACTCACTTTTGTGAACAAGGAAGTGCGCACGCCCCCACCCCTTTCCTGCCGCAGGGGACAGGCTGGTGACCCACACATGATGTGGCAGGGCAACATCTGACATGACAGGGGAGGAAACCTACCAGCATAGTGTCCCGTACACCCTTCCATGATCTAATAGCAGTGGGCGGGGACCACCATGACCGAGTATATAAATACGTCACAGGCTCAAGTAGAGCCCTTCGAACATTTTCTCTTTACATTCCCACACAAATAGATAATTCTAACTTAGAAACCAGAGGTGTTCCTACCATCCTGAGCCCTAATATCCTTAGGTCTTGTAGGTTGAACGGAGGAATCGCTGAATTGCCAAAGCTATGAAACACGACATCAACAGTGGCGTTATCTGTAGAATCTTTTTTTTTTACTAGCATGTCATTCATATGCCGACAACGACGCGTTCACAAACCACGTGCGAACAGAAAGAATCGTCGAGGAACATGAAAGTAAGGTTGGTCGAGATGGAGGATGTGATAAGGAAGCTGACTGTGGATGTGCGAAGCCTACGGCAGGAAAACAAAGTGCTGCGGAGGACGAATGGTGAGTTCATAGAAGACGTAGGGCCAAGTTAGAACAAGTGTAAAGTCTCGAAGTGTGGTCGAGTTAGACGTGTGGGAGAGGAAAGGAGGTAGATGCACCATGAATTGCGGGAGCTCATGGACAAGTACATGGAAATGGTCAAAAGGATGGATGCGCCCTCATCCGTGGACAAACTGCTCTCTAGCACTGACAACATACAATGTGGAAGTCATGGCGGCACCGCTCCTGCCCAAGTTCAAAATCCCTCAGGTGGAGATGTTCGATGGGTCTAAGGACCCTCTTGAGCATTTGGAAACACTTAAAGCCCATATGACTCTGCACAGGTTCCCAAGCGAGATAACATGCCTGGCCTTTTCCTTGACGTTGAAAGGCATAGCAAGAGGGTGGTTCTAGTCAATTCCCCCAGGGTCCTTCGACAGATTCAGAGAGTTGGCCTGCCTGTTCCTGACAGAGTTTGTGGCAAGCAGGAAAATGAGAAGGTCGGCGGCATACCTCTTGACCATCAAGCAGCGAGACAACGAAAGTCTAAAGGTGTACCTATCTCGGTTCAATAGGGAACGAATGAAGACGGACGACTATGATGAGAAAATCACCCTGGTTGCCCTACTTAGGCTTTTGACCAAGAACCCATTCATGCAAGAGTTGGCGTGGAAAACCCCCTACAAAGTTGTAGGAATTCATGGATCGTGCAGATACCTTTATAAATGCGGAGGACACCCTGCGGACCTTAATGTCCCCTAGGAAAACTGAGTTGGAGAAAGCCGACAAGAAAGCCAGCGGGTCGACAAAAGCGAAGGCCTGTGAAAGAGTTGAAAAAGACTCACAGGATGCCAGGCGAGAAGGCAATAAGTCAACTTGGGCGCATGGTGGGAAACACGTGCACACCCATCTTGCCATGCTGGAAGAGCATGAGCTTGTCCCTAGAGAAACCGTCCAGCAAGGCCAGAGGTACCACCGATACTATTCTTACCACAAGACAGATATACACTAGATCGAAGACTACTACATTCTGAAACGAAAGGTGGAAGAGTTAGAGCATTTGTTGACCCAGCACCCCACAGGGGACCGACATCCCGTGTACTGGGAAAACGGGCATATGGGGCAGCGACGAAGTGAGAGTCCTAAAAGAAGCAGAGCCAAGAGGGAAGCACCACATAACCCCCCACGTTTGACCCCATCCCGACCACGAAGTCCTTTTGGTGAAATTCGTACGATAGCAGGGGTACGTGGGTGGTGGCCCCATTTCGTCTGGACAAAAGGACCATGCCTGCAGAGCCTATTACAAGGAAGTGTTCACAATGAAGGGGGCCCCGGCGTGTCAGAAACGACTCAAGGGAGTAGCCGTTATTACATTCAACGAGGAGGATGAGGAAGGCATCATCCACCCCATGATGATGTCCTAGTCATGACCATACAAATTGCAAACTTTGTAACACAAAGGATCTTAATTGAGAATGGCAGTTCTGCTGATATCTTGTTTTGGGATATGTTAACCAAGATGGGTAGGGCTGTAAATGAATCAGTCTACTCGATAGCTCGCTCGGTACTCGTTCGGCTAAACTCGAATCGAACTCGACTCGTGAAAAAAAAAAACTCGTTCATGAAAGCAGATACCCGCTCGATTAGTAAATGACACATACTCGACAAAACTCGACTCGACTCGGTTAAGGCTCGTTAAGGCTCGCTCGTTTATACTGGAATCGATTCGTTAGCTCGACTCAATTAAAACTCATTCATATATTGATAAATATATAAATACATCTATGTATATATACATATATATGTATTAGCTAATAATATAAGCATACCACTTTTATAATTAAATATATAATATGTAATCTAATTACTTATGTCTATATAGTGAATATACTTTATAGGTATATTTTATAATTTGTATAATAATTAATCGATAAAATTTAATAATGTTATATACTAATATGTGAAAACCATATATGAAATAGATATATGCTATCATATTAAGTGTATGTATTAATAATATATGTAGGCTAATATATTGTTATTTTGGATAAATATCAACTAGTTAGATATTTTAATTATTTATAAATTTTTTAAGATTTTATAATTCAATAAAGGTATAATTGTTAGTTATATAAATTTAATATTAGGTCTTTTATTTTATTTTTTTATTTTATTAATTATTAAATCTTATTAAAAGAAAAAACAATTCAAGCTCGAGCTCGAGTTCAAGCTCGGCTCGACTCGAACTCGTTTGTGGGACGAGCTCGAGCTCGAGCTCGAGTTAAGAATTTATCTTATCGAGTCGAGCTCGAACAGAGAATAAAAAAAAATTTCGAGCTCGGGCTCGAGCTCGAGCTCGAATATTTTGAGTCGAGCCGAGCTCGACAAGCCAAAGCTCGGCTCGGCTCGGCTCGATTACAGCCCTAAAGATGGGAATCAATCCCAACCATTTACACCTGGCCTTGATGCTGCTCAAAGGATTCTCCGAGGATATAATCCAGCCGGTCGAAGCGATCATCTTATCGATATTGGCTGGGAAGGCACCCAGAGCCTTAGTGACCATGACAAACTTCTTAGTGGTAAAGGCCCCATCGTCGTACAATGCAATACTGGGGTGACCGAAATTGAACAACCTCAAGGTGATCACGTCGACTTATCACCTGAAGATGAAGTTCCCCACCCTTTAGGAGTTGGCGAAGTCAAAAGTGAGCAGATACTTGCTCAGGAGTTATGCCCAAGAGCTGAGAGGTAGGGAACAGGAGGTGCAGGCTCTCGGCGAGGCAGTCAACCTCGCGGGGACCCCACGACCACCCAACTTAAACAATCCAGATGAAGAAGTCCAAGATGAATAGACCTTTTGGCAAGTAGAGCCCAATGAGCCCCTAGAATTAATTCCCGTGGATTCCGCAAAACAGGAAAACAGGGTGCGGATTGGGACCAAGATGAGTTTCGAGGTGAGGTAGTCCATGAGGCAGCTCTTGGTTGAACACCAAGACGCGTTCTCCTAAAGTCACAAAGAAATGTCCAGGACTGACAACGTGGTCATTAAGCACCAACTATGTGTGGACCTTGAGGCCAAGAAGTCCAGACAAAAGTGCTCACCTGATGAAAGTACTCACGAATACTCCCTTAAAAAAGGTCTTGCAGAGACTGAACACCTCGGGCTATCTGATGAACTAGGTTGTCGAACTGAGCGAGGTTTGACATAGAATATTCCCCCCGTACAACGATAAAATGGCAAGTGCAAGCTAACTTTGTGTTTGAGTTCATCGACTTCCCAGAAGAAATATCAATAGCACCTGTAGGACAACCCTGGCAGGTCTACGTCAATGGTTCGTCCTGCTAAGCTGGCGAGGGTGTGGGAGTGCACATCGTCATGGGAATCGGCGAAGAACACAACTATGCGATTCGGCTCATCTTTAAGACAATCAACAATGAAGCCAAGTATGAAGCACTGATAGCCGGACTGACGACGACAAAAGCATTGGGAGTGACAGAAGTGGAAGTCAGGGCAGACTCTCAAATAGTCATCAGCCAAGTGCAGGGTGAGTTTGCCACCAAGGGTGAAAAACTGAAAAGAAAAAAAATACTTTTAGTTAGTAGGAGAGGAGCGCGACTTTTTCCGCTACTTCCACATCCGACAGATACTAAGAGGAGAGAACCAGGAGGTAGATAAGCTAGCACGAATGGCCTCGGGGCAAGAAGACCAACTCTTACTAGAAGACAAGGTAACTCAGACAGTAGACTTCCCAGCTATAGGGATTGAGGTCTCAGTCATTGGTCCCGAAACACCGGATTGGGCATCAGTTGTAATGAAGTACCTCAACACCCACGAGTTGCCGAGTGATGGGGAAGAAGCTCGAAAGATCAAAAATAAAGCAACATGCTTCACGATGATAAAAGGTCCTGTACAAAAAGGGTTTCTCTGAACCACTCCTAAGATGCGTCTCACATGTTGAGGCCTAGTATATACTGAGTGAGATACACGAAGGAGTCAGTGGCAGCCACTGTGGAGCAAATCACTAGCCGCAAAAGTAATGAGGGCGGGGTACTACTGGCCCCTCACCCTCAAAGACATTGAAGAGTTCGTAAGAAGGTGTTCAAAGTGCCAGGTACACACATCAGTCCCACATTACCCGTCAAAGGAATTGACATCAATCAAGTTCAAGTATTCTTTCCCTAGCCATCCATAATCCAACGGACAAGTCGAGACGACCAACAAAACCATGATGGGTATCCTAAAGAAAAAGATGACAAATTAGAAGGGAGAATGGGCCAAAAAATTGTCAAAGGTCATGTGGACATACCGAACGACCGTATGTTGCAGGATTACACCGCGTCCCGTGCTAAAGACAACTCAGATTCCAGGTCTTTGATCTTGGCATTGCGTCTCTTGATGGCTTCCTTCTTATTTTGCACCTACTTGGTTAGCTCAGTGTACTTACCTGTCATCCACTTGTTCTGTCGGACATCAGCGTTGTATTGCTCAACCAATCATGCCTCGTCCTCACGAAGAACATCAAGAGAACCCCTTACCTCCCTTAACTCCCCTTCGCATTTGTCCAGCTTACACCGGAACCAATCTCTCTCCTCTCTCGAAGCTGGGCTTCCAAGTGGAAACATCCCAACTCCTTTTGCTTCTTGGCCAAGTCACCTTCGAGGAAGGCAACCTCTTGACGGGCCTTCCCAACTTGCGCTTGTGCTGCTTACAGCTGGTCTCCAGCTCAGCTACATTCTCCACCACGGTATCTCTGTCATGGGACGCCTCCTCCCTCTTCTGTTTCGCCTTGCGAACCTCTAGGCGAGCTAGGAGGACAAGAGACCTGAGCCCTCGAACTTCCTCCTCAAGCTCCCCCCTCTTTTCCACAATCAAGCTGGCCAGATGGTTAGCTCCCTAGAAAACACACAAGGTTAGAAAAAAAAGCAAAGGGAATCAACCAAGAAGTTTCAAATTGAGTCTCGCACGGGTACCTTAAAAAATAGTCCCCCTTAACTTTTTGGCCTCGCGTTCAATGGCCTATGCTCGCATGGCGTTAAAACCCGGACCCATTTTCCTAGGATAGCTCTCCCTGGTGGACGTCGACGGGCCAACTCCACCCAACTTCCAGGAAAAGTCAAAGACTTGCGGGGTGGATTCCTGGGAAAGATCGGCACCATTGGGACTTTCTACAACCTCTTGACCTTCGTTCGAAGCAGGTTTGCGCTCGAGTGTCTCCTCAAATGCCACCAAGGGAACATCCCTAGCAACTTCCCATTTCCAGTCCCCAACTAGGATTGTTGTCTCCTCGAAGCGAATCCCTCGATCCCCTCGTCCTTAGGTCGCACAGGCGATCCCGGTAAGCCAGGAGTCTCTCATGCCATCTTTTGCTCGGGCATGGCATTTTCTCCCCTCTCCAGGTTGGACTCCCCCTTGGTCAAGAGGTGCCTCGAATGTGGGTTCCTTGGTAGAGAAGAACAAGGCAACCTTGGGCCCAAAGGTCTAGCTGAAAGGGGGCAAGGATGTGGAGTCCCGGTCAACGACAAAGGGATCTCCTGGGCTACCTTCATTATGGCCAGGACTCGCACCTGCCGCGGCGGAGGTGGCGACAGAAACATTAGCCAAGAACTTTGCGGGAACACCCTTTGACTCCTCGACAACGTCCTTGAAAGGTACCAACATCGCCGGAACCCCTCTCAGGGTAGACTTAAGAAAGGCTTCGAAGAAAGCCATCTGGAAACCGGCCTCCTCTTTATCCAATTTCTCCCTAGAAGTGACTGGCGAGGTAGGAACCGAGGTGGTCACCTAAGCAGACGAAGCCCAAGCAGTTGACGGGGTGGGAATAGTGCCTTCAAGCGTGGGACTGAGATCTTGGGCCGGGAAGCCCACGTATTATGCCTTGAAGACCCCCTAACAGCATTGCGGTCGACCTGGGCACTCCTTTCCCCACGACGGGTTGAAGATGGGCATGAAGGCCTCTTTTGGCCCTGGGAAGCAGAGGGCTCTCTCAAGAAGCATCGGTCTAGGACATAGGAACAATCCAAGGTGGAAATGTGGCGATGGATATTGAAGTCAGTTAGCACGGCGTCTAACATTGAGTCGTCGAGATGGGCTTTGTCCTAAGGCAGGGCAACCTCCAACCTGGCCTCCTCTCGATCGAATAGGAAAATGGAGATGGACTTGTCATCTAGCACAACTCCCCGAACATCTTGAACCGGGAACTCCTGGTGGATAGCCTCCCCCTCGGGATATTCCTAGCCCAAGCCCAACACAAAAAGAATCGCTTGGTCCAATCTTTGAAGTGAGAAAAGCGCTTCTCCAGGCCGGTGATCCGCTTCCGACCGCGAGCATTGAAACAACAGAAATTACCATCAAGGCGCAACATCTTGTACATTGAAAGGAATTCCCTCGCGGTCAGATCGGGATACTCCTCAGTCTCGGGGTTCAACACCAAGCCAAATATCAAGCAACTTGTGACCAGGAGCCACCATGCATTCGAGTGGAGTTGGGTGGACACCAAGCCAAGGAGGTCCAAGACATCGCGAATGGGGCAGTAGAATTGTAGTTGAAGCTCGTTCACGAACATTATAGGAAAGAAGGTCACCTTCATCACCAGGCCTACATTGTCGACGGTTGCGGTACAAGGACTTGGAACCTCCAAAACGACCGAGTGGGGAACACCAAACGCTCCCTGTAATGCACGAAGGTCAGCGGGAGAGGCTATCGACACCCAGACCTGACCACTAAAGTGTGGTGGCTTTTCTCCAGTGGCGGACTTCGCCCCTCTTTCAGGACCATCAAAAGTCCCCTCAGGGCGTATGGAATGGCCCTTCTTGGAATCAAATCGAGGAACATTCTTGGGAGCCATCTGAGATGAGCAAAAGGTGGAAGTTGAGGACGGTTAAAGAAGAAGGAAATGACTCAAAGAAGAAGACAAGATGAACAGATAAATGACGAGTTCTCAAGAAGAAAACAAAGGGAAGTGGAAAATGAGGGGGAGATGGGATTTAAATGAGGGCTCGCTCCGGTTGGGGTAGCCAACGCATGAAGTGCAGGAGCCGTCAGAAACAAAACGACAGAAGCAAATCCCAAGATTCATGCTACACACAATAATGATGAAGATAAACCGTCGTGCATGCCCCGGGCGCAGAAAAAGGAGGTATCGCGCACGTGGGGGCATTGGCCAATCAGTAATCACGTGGGAGGATAACCACCGCCCCACGTGTGGCAACATGGTTGTAGCCCGTGATAATGGGCATAGTCACGCCAACCACGCTGAGCAACTTTTGAATTCTCACCGCACGTGTGCAATGGGAATACTTTGGTACTAACAAGGGGATTTACCTCCCTGCTTGGGCCTTGTGGGATTTGGCCCCCTTTAGGGCCTAAACCGGCCAACAAATAGCCCAATACAAAACCAATGAAGGGAAAAGGAATGGACTGGGCCCGAGGAGGCCCTAAAGATATGGTGACTAGTCTCGTCACCCACTCATACCACAACCCACATCACCAATCAGCAGGCAAGCCGCATTAAATGGTTTGGGAAACCAGCACGCAACGATAAAGCCAGATGTCCACTCACCTCTGTGGACAAAGGTAGTGTGCACGCCCCTACCCCTTACGTGCCGCAGGGGACAGATTGGCGACCCACGCACGATGTGCCAGGGTGACATCTGACATGATTGGGGAGGAAACTTGCCACCAGCGCAGTGTCTCATACACCCTTCCACAATCTGCTAGCAATGGGCGAGGACCACCACGACCAGGTATATAAACACGTCTCGAGTTCATGTAGAGCTCTCTGAACATTTTCTCCTTAAATTTCTACACAAATAGATCATTCTGACTTAGGTATCGAATGTGTCCCTCACCACCCTGGGCCCTTATCTCCTTGGGTCTTGCAGGTCAAACGGAGGAATCGCTAAGTTGCCAAGGCTACAAAACACGACATCAACACCCATCATTTTAATATCACCAACGATAAACAGTAATTCATATAGTTGGGTTAAAACTGACTTATCGTTATTAATCTTAAAATCCATAAAATGTGAAATAATAGACGTTTCGACACTTACTTCCTCAATCTTATATTTTATTTCCAAACTCTTCCATAAATCTGTTGCGGAGGAGTAGGCTGATAGACATTATATATTGAATTGGACCTTAGCATTTCTATAAAACAACCCGCTTGCATACTCACGACTACAAATATCAATTCATAAAATATCATTTTTTGAGAATTATAAAATGAAGAGATATTTTTTAAAAGGAGAACTCGTCTTTTTTTTTTTTATCTGTTCTGAAATTTAAACGGATTATCTTATAACCTATTTATATAAAATCTCACACCATTTTCATCTGTATCACTTTCCTGTAAAAGTTTCACTATTTATTATATCCACGCTTTGGTTTTCTCCTCATCTGGATCCCTATTATTTTCAACCAAACCCTAATCTCATCGAGATTCTGATCTTGATCTCGCCCCTAACCTGATCCAAAATCAAGCAACTTTCAGATCACTTTTCCTGCTAGCCAGGTAAATATTGCTATTTTCCTCTTCGTTTTTTCTAATAATGGCTGTTCTTCGTTTCCAGGGGCTTGATTTGATTTGTTTCTTTTTAAGATGTTCTCTGTTCGGTTAGACCTGTTTCATTTTTTTATTTATTTATTTTTAAAAATTAGCGATCTGTTCTTTCTATGGGATAGGTGTCGTTTATGGTATGTTTTTGTTAATTATCATGATTGTTATTGATGAGAATGTTAGGTGACTGGGCACTTGAGTTTTCAGGGTCCAGGTTAATCAGTTTTTTAGTGTGAAGATCTACGTATGCTAATAATATGTTTATAGTTCTTTGTAAATACCACTGGTTTGCCACATATTTCTTAAGATGAAATATGCATATTTTTTCTTTTTTCTTTTTCCCAGGAAATGGATAAAGTTAACAGAAATTTAATGTAGAGCCGGAAAGATAAACAGAATTGTCAGAAAATTACTTTTTTCACTATAATATACAATTGAGCTTTATAAATTTGTAAATCTAAGAAATGTAGGATGTACTTTCTGAGAATAAGAAGAGCACAAAAAGAACATAAATGTAACAAAAATGTGAAGGTTTTAATGATAGATCGTCATTTGTTGCACTTTGGTCTGTAACTGTTGACTTGCTAAAGCAAAATATAACCGCGTTTAATTTTTCTTACATGGTGTATTTTTTCTGTCACGTATCAGGAAAAGAAATGTCTTTTCCGCGTAATTTCACCTCACAAGGAGGCACTACCAATGATGACTACCGGTCCTCCTTCCATAGGAACAACTTCGGCAACAACAACAGGAACAGAACCAGGAACTATTATAACAACAGAAATTATAGCAATATCAGTGACTTCTCTGGGAAAATTTGGCAGCATAATGACAATTTCAGCCATGCTAAGCCTGATAATTTCAGTCATGCTAATCCTAATGGTGTAGGATTGCCATCTTTGAAAAGGAGAAAACTCTCAGCTTGTGCTTGGGGAGGCAGTGGGAGACAGTACGTGCCACCTGGGGCATATAACTTGGCCCCTCCAACGTGCAATTATGCAGTCTCTCGGACAAGATCCCATGCAGAGGCCACTATGTCCAGTAGCTGTAAACGTGACTGCTCACAATTGGGAGATGATGAACCGGTCTTCATGTCAAGGGATGAGATTGAGAGGTACTCCCCATCAAGAAAAGATGGTATTGATGCTCTTCGTGAAGCTCATTTGCGGTACTCATACTGCACTTTCCTTCATAATCTTGGACTGCGACTCGAGCTGTAAGCTCTTCTTTCCAAATTGGTTTCAATTATGATGGTCACTTTCTCGTTTATGATATATGAACATTGTGTATTTAGTCTCAAATTAGGTTATAAAAGCCAGAAATTGTTTTATATTATTTTTGGTACAGAAGTTTGATTTAATTTTATGTGACATCCATCTTTCAGGCCCCAAACCACTATTGGTACTGCTACGGTTCTGTGCCACCGGTTTTTTGTTCGACAGTCACATGCTTCTTATGATAGATTTGTAAGTTCTTGTTATGAGTAAAATTCCAGTGCATCTTTTAAAGTTTTGTGGATTTGATGACCAATAACTCAATAAGATCTTGGTAGGAAACTTGTTCTACTTTTGTGATCTGTAGCTGATGCTAAGATACCAATTCACAGAGTTTCCGGGTTAGGATCACATGAAAGAGTGTTGACAATTAGGAGGTTCTCCTTTGATTAATTCGGATGGGGATTCTTCTGACTGATCGAAATTGAGTGGGTTCCTTCACCTTGGAATCAGTAAGAGAGCATTGACCGAGGGAAGGAACCGATTAGTAGTACAGGAACGTACTCCTCTTCATAAATCAATAGGATTCTCCTGTTAAATTGTCCTTCCACGTCAGAAATTATAATTTCTTGGAATCTGTGTTCTTGTTGATTTTTTGTGTGGAAATTTTTCTTCAGTTGAAATAGTACGATATGATCTTGATCTGAGTTCTTGGTCATCCATATGTGATTTTTTTTATAAGTGGTTATTCATATGAGATTAAACATGTCATGTCAGCCCCTACGCTTTATCTGGAGAGGGGAGTAGATGTCTTATTGTCCATTGGTCGAGTTATTTACTGCTATACAATGACATTTTCTTTGAAGTGCGATCTATTAATCTCATGGAAAATCAAGTATTGATTCTGGTCTGGCTATGCTGCAGTTGATTGCTACTGCTGCTCTTTTTCTTGCTGCCAAGTCTGAGGAGACTCCATGCCCTTTGAACAATGTGCTGAGAGTATCTTGTGAAATTACCCATAAGCAGGAATTTTCTTTCTTGTCCTATCTGCTTCCTGCTGTAAGTATATTCATTGAGGAAAAAATTCGTTAGCATTTTAAGTGTGAATTCAAAGGACCGATATGTCTCTGTTTTAGCTTAAGAGTATATTACATTGAAAGTGGTTTCCAATTGCTCAGGAAGTCTTAAATTTTGTTAGGCACCCCATTGTAGGTGTTTGTATAGTACATTTAGTTTCAAATTTAATGCATTATGTTTAAAGAATATCAGTTCCTACAACTGCATGTTTATTGTATTCCATAATGTGCTTTTAAAACGGACTTTTGTTATTAAAAATATTCTGCAACGTTTACTTATGTCAACATGATATGTACCGTGTAAACAGGACTGGTTTGAGCTGTATCGGGAACGAGTGATTGAGGCTGAGAATATGATACTGACTACTCTAAATTTTGAGCTAAATGTGCAACATCCATATGCTCCACTTACATCCGTTCTTAACAAACTAGGTCTTTCGCAAACTGTTTTGGTCAATCTGGCATTGAACTTGGTCAGTGAAGGGTAAGTTTATTACTTCCAATATTTTTCATCTTCTTTAATTGCATGTTGTATTTTTAACTGGTGCAATATATTTTGCATTGGCTGTTTCTTAAGTTTGGTACACCTTATTAGCTCATGTAGAACTTCACTTGAAGATTTGGCACCTTCAACCTGTTGATCTTAGTCTGGCAATGATCTGACCTTGTATCTTTTGTTTGTGGTTTGGGCCTTCACATTATGGCAATTCTGTACCCTTGCAACACAGTTTAGCTGAAAAAATAGTGTAGGAAACAGAATTTTGACAGTGGATCCTAGAAGAAGCTCAGCCATGTTGCAGACTTTTTGAGGTTCTGGTGGTTGTTCTGGCTGACAAGATGGCTACACCGGTTTTCTTCCCTTTCTTGGGACAGTTCAAAATTGAGTTTTTCTTGTGTCAATAATTTCTTTGAGCAACNAAAAAAAAAAAAGATAGCCACAGGACCCGCAAAGCCAGTTTGCTGTACTACTTTAAATTGTTTTAGTCCTCCCACACTTCCTTTGAATCTGTTTGGAATGGGTCCTCTAGACTTACACAAACTTATGATTTGTGAGATATGGCAAGTTGCACTTGCTGTCAATTTGCTGACCTGGAGGTCAACCATTGACTAGGCAAGGATTTGCTTACCTTCTTGGAGAGTATTCTTTTTCTTTGTTGCCTAAGAGTTTTCTTACCACCTGGGTGAGGGTATTTTCAGTTAGCTAGGGGATTTTTTGGGTTTAGCAGACAAGTTGCCAAGTTGTTTTTGTCTGCCGTGAAAGTTTGAAACATTGGCTTAAGTTTGCCTTTTTTCTCCAACTAGTTTGGATTTTTTTTAAAACTCATTTCATGCATTATTTTTAACCCCTATCACTTTGTACCGTAAATGATCTTCTCTAAATATAAATGAACATAAATTTGATTTCAGTTTCATCCAAGTATTATCAAGTGAAAACCTTACTGCTACAGTTTCGGTTCAAGTAGAAGTCTTACATCTGATGTATTTTTTCACCTGGTTGTGTGGTGTCCGGGACTGACTTGTTTCCTATTGTTTAAGTACTCTTGCTGATGAAAAAAGTGGCAGACACCAGAATATGCTTTAGTACCACTCTCTTGGGATGGATAGGCGCTTATCAATTAAAAAAAAAACTTGGGATCTATAGGTGCTGAAAGGATTAGCTAATGCAATTGCATGAAAAGGGAAATTGGAATGAAAACTGCTTAAAATCATTGAATTTGATGTGCGGCAAGCCTTACCTTCTTCTGTATTTATTACATTAATAATTTTTTATAGTTTGTGGAATATCGTAGATCGAGTATTGGAAGGTGGTAAATGAGCTCTCACATTACTTGGAATGGAGTAGTTCATGCCATTTATGATTCCAAGGGACTTCAATCTCTTCTCTCCTTTTTTCTTCTTCCTTCTTTTTTCTTCTTTTGTTCTTCTCCCAAGCCACATCTGTATGAACGAAAGAAGAAGAGGAGGAAGAAGAAAATAAGAAAAAAAAAAGATTTGGGCAGCGGCTGAAGAAGAAAAGAGAGGAAGAAAAAGAAAAGAAGAGGAAAAAAAAAGAATGAAAGAAAAGAAAGAAGAAGTGGGTGAAAGAAAAGAAAGAAGAAAAGAAGATACTAGAAATTGTGGTGGGCGTCAGTAAGCAATTAGGTTTAGAACAAAGATGTATATATATGTAGGGTTATATGGGCAAGCGGGTTTTAACTTGCCAGCCACCCGCCTGTTTTAAGTAATGTTATGAATCTATTCACTCACCCGCCTGCCCAGCCTAATGGGTGGGCAGAAAATCTGCCTTTACCCTTATGGGCGGGCTGCAGGACAGCCCCGATGCCCGCAGCCCCGATGTCTAGCCCTAACTATATCTAAAGAACATGTTACATACACTCAATATACATGATTTATATATGATATCTTAATGCTAAAATATCAATGAAAAATATGTAAGATATTAGATAATATCAATCATTTCATTTTGCTAAACTATACTTTTCTAATTCTCAGAAATCTTATGATAAATTTGATCATTATTGTCATATTTTTATTTGTTAATGTTGTTACTTTTCTATAACTGCAGCCTTTTTTGTGGCTATTTTACTTTATGGGAAATCATTTTTTGTAAATGACTTGATATGTTTTTGAAGTTGTCAATATTGGAAATTAAACAAATAATGCTTTTTTGGTTATATTGCCAACATTATTATTAATGAGCTCGATGTTTTGGACTCGCAAAAACAGATTTTTTTTAAATATATTTTTCAGTGTTATAATGATTTCAATTATTGACACTATAACCTCTAGGGTTGGCTCAAGTGGTAAGAGCCTTGGTCTTGGTGGTATGCACCCTCTAGGTCTAAAGTTCAAATCCTCTTGGGTGCAAACGATTTCTAGGGGCTATTGGACTGGGGGAACTTCCCCTTGAATTATCCAAGGTGCATTTGCAGGAAACTCCTTGTCGAGGGCCTGTGCGCCTCTGGGATTAGTCAGAACTTTGTTCTTGGACACCCGGTGCCAATAAAAGAAAAAAATAATTGACACTGTTATTATTGTTGTTATTATTGCTATTTTATGCTATTACTATTGTTATTAATATTGTAATTATGACTATTAGTACATATTAATTAAGGAAAATTACTTATCAAAAAAATATTAATTAAGGAAAATTACACTGTCCATGCTCCGACTAACATACATTTTACAATGTGCATCCAAAAGTGTCAAAATAGATACGTTAACTACCAAAAAGTTAGAATGTGCATCCTTGATTTCTCTCTGACCTTAAGATTGATTCTCGTAACCTATATTTCATCACTTTTAAAAGTTGGACAAGGATGCTATTTGACAGAAAGTGGTAGTTGAAGATGCAGTTTGCCAATTTTAGCAGTTTAGGGTGCACATTACAAAGGTGTATTGGTTTTAGAGGGTGGAAAGTGATTTTTACTACTGCTACTACTGAAATTATTTAATAGTACATTACTACCACAATGTCACCTCCTCTTCTCCTTTCTTAAAA
>QEOT01004324.1:89282-131963 GCA_003123785.1 Pterocarya stenoptera
AATTTAATATTAATTAATTAAATATATTAACAAATCAAAATTAAAATTTTATAAATGATTAAAATTATTGCATTTTTAGTTAAGACTATTCATCCGAATTACGGGTCTGAGAATTTGGGTATACTTGAGTGAAATCTGAGTTTCAAATCTAGGCAAGAACCCAGATCAAGTTAGCCTGAATTAGACACGAGCTGGAATCCGGAATCCAAGTTTACAACTCAGTACTTTTTTTTTTTTTTAGAAGTGGCATTATAGGTGTAAATTGGTCCAGTCCGGTCCGGTCAGGCAGGTGATGGACCAAATTTTCAATCCATTATTTTTTCTGGACCGAATCGGACCGAACATCCATAGGGATTAGACCGGACTAGTAGCTATCGGTCCGGCCCAATTATTTTTTATTATTTATTATTTTAAATAAATGAATAAAAATTATTTAAATTATTAAATTAAAATTAAGTGAATTATTATATTATGTAACTAACTCATTAAAAAAATATTTTATATGGTCAATGATAATAAATTAGATGAAGAGTAATGTAACATACAGTTGTGAAATGTGCAAGCACCGTGCAATCACTCTAAAAAAGAGTGAAATCCACTATTAAAAAATTAATTTTATTTTCATGTGGGTAAATTAATTTTATTTTCATGTAGGTTTCATATTTATTCACTTTTTTCAAAGTGATTACACAGGGTTTGAATACTTATGACTGCAACTATCATTTCTTTTAGTTAAAAATTACATCATTAACTTATATAATTACTATATAAAAATAATATATTAAATTATTTAAAATATTTTTAAAATATATATAGGAGTTCGGTCCGGTCCAAAATTTATAGACCCTAGACTGAACCGAATTTTCTCAATTTATAATTTATGGAACCGAAATCAACGGGTCTAGAAGTCGGTTAAGTCCGGTAGGTTTTTTCGGTTCGGGCCGATTGACTTTACAGCCCTAAGTGGTATAACCTACGTAGTATAGATATAACAAAATTATATAAATATAAATTTATAAACTGACGTAAATTTAATATAATTTATTAAATATATTTTACAATTAGGTATGCACGATAAGATAAAATTTACTTTTTTTAATATCAAAGTATTTTTCTTTTTTTAAAGTTTGCGAGTTAAAGAAATTCCCTTAATAGAGTCAAAAATGGAGTAAAAAATGCTGGATACAGTCAACCCATACAGTCGGTAGGCAAACGACGCTGATGTGGAAAATTGAAAACGCATCGTTTCCTTTAACCAAAACCGCACCGTTTGAGGCATCTCCTTCCTCAATTTCCCTCTCTGCGTTTCTTCTCTCGAACCTTCCACAAACCGAAGCGCACCGTTTGTTCCTCTGTCCCTCCCCCTCCCTTCCCTCAACGGCACGTCCCTCCTCTTGAAGCTTCCCTCCTCAGACCCACACTAAGCCGAAGACAATTCCACCGCGAGTTTCCCCACATAAGCAAAACCTGCCTTCGTCTTCAGCTTCTTCTTCTTCCCACGAAGCCAACACCAATTAATCGGCTTCCATTTTATCTCCACGCTCGAGCTTTTCATCCTCTTCCCACTCTGTGGCTCCTTCGACAAATCAAAGCTAGCTCCTTTCATCCTTAGTTCCTGAATGCACCTCGTGAGCGATCGCCCATCGTTTCTCTCCCTCTGCAATTGCCTCGAGACCTCCCAATACCTACAAAGTTTCACCTGTACGAAGAACACAAGAACAAGCGAGGTAGAGATAGATAATAGACCAGGTATCCACCATTTCTTGCAAGTCTGTTTATGCTCCTCTTGGGAGTTAACCGAAGAGGTAAACAAAATGGTAAAAAAAAACCCATGAAAGATGAAGAAGAAATAGCACAGCTGAAAAAGCTCTCTTTTTATCGAGTCCAATCTAGTTTGTTTGAGAGCGATGCGCCGGCCAAAAAGGTCCTCTTCTTTTTTCCAGAGCTTGAGAAGCAAGAGATGGCCGGGGCTCTCGGAGATTTCCATTAGTGGGTGATGATGCATTGTCGTCGAGATTGTGTTCATGGCAGATAAGAGTTTGTTCAGGTGCCCTTCGTCAATGATTTTTTTATTTTTTTTATAATAAATATCAGCTGACGGGACCAGCCGTTTACACACCGTTTGTATGGATTGACTGTATATAGCAGAACTGGGAGTGAGCAGCGAGGCCACGTCATCATCCACTGCCGCGAATTCACGTAATTGTGCTGAGTCATCGTCAAATGAACATAACAAGACTACAGTTCTACTGGTCATCTAGCGCNTGATAGAGCAGCGAGGCCACGTCATCATCCACTGCCGCGAATTCACGTAATTGTGCTGAGTCATCGTCAAATGAACATAACAAGACTACAGTTCTACTGGTCATCTAGCGCGTTGGGGAAGCGAATGCACGAACTTACTCTAAGCCTCGATGTACCCGACTGGGCCCGTGGTGCGCCCACTCCATCGCTGCAAAGGAAATGGCAAAGACTGGAACTCTCGAAGAAACAAATAGACAGAGAAAGGGAAAGACTAGATAGGGTTCAACGCTTCATTCGGCAACACTTCTCAAACTCCCTCTCTCTTTTCTAAGCAATTCTTAATCTTTTTATCTCAGTTTTAAGTAAAGATTCCTCAATCTCTGATCTGCTCCTCTTCGATTCTCGGGAATAACAGACTTGACTTCTTGAAGAAGACTTTGGGAATTAGATTCTAAGGGCGGGTTTTTTTTTGTCAAGCTTGGGTTTGGAATTGATACGGACCATTCAATCATGCTCTCCAATCACCTGCAAAATGGGATCGAGACCGCGAAGATGGTTTGGTCTCGGATCCCGAACGCCGAGGAAGGTGACCACGAGGACGCCGGGCTCTTGCGGAAGAGCGATGGGAGCAGCGTCGAGAGCCTTGAGTACGAAGTCGTCGAGAATCACGCTTATTGGGAAGAGCAGGTGGGGTTTCTGAGTTAGTTCAGACGTTGTGATTCGGTTCGTTTTCCCGAGTTGATTTCTGAATTCAATTTGTGTGCTTTGCGATCTACAGGACCAGCGAGGGAAGCTTTTTCTCGTATATTATGTGGTGGTGAAGTGGTTCTTTGCTTTGCTCATTGGCATTGGTTAGCTCTCAATTAAGTTTTTGGTTCTATCTACGTATTACTTGGATTGATTTGAAGAGGATTGAATTCCAATCACTGCTCTAATTACTTTCGCGGTAGTTAATATATTATTGATTAAGTGTCGCTGCGCTGGAGATTTCTGTTTTTAGTTTAATGATGGTGATTAAGGACCCAAGACGCGTCGGATGAAACGCGTGTTATAATTGCAATTGGTGGTATCATGTAAATCGAAGCACTTCAGCTTGTAATCAGATTTGCATTGGTTCTAATAAGATTTATAAATGACGTTTTTTCCGAACACTATTTTCCAATCAAAGCGTCGGGCCGTTGCATTTGCTCAGTTAGCCAATGATATAATGGGTATTTAGGTTGGAAGAACAAAGATGGACAGAAAGACAACCACCCCCCCCCCCCCCCCCCCCCNTATCAAAACCAAGTGTATAGTTTTAGTTACTAGTGGTGAATACCATGTTTGTTTGTTCCTTTTTTGTTCTTTTAATGTTTGTACATTCACTAGTGCACAGCTATTCATATCTTTTGGCGTTCATCAGATAT
Source organism: Pterocarya stenoptera (assembly GCA_003123785.1). Classification (NCBI taxonomy): domain Eukaryota; kingdom Viridiplantae; phylum Streptophyta; class Magnoliopsida; order Fagales; family Juglandaceae; genus Pterocarya; species Pterocarya stenoptera. The sequence continues at coordinate 92,933 of QEOT01004324.1, forward strand.
ATTGGGCTATTTTTCTGATTTCCATTTTCATGTTCCAGGTACTGGATTAGCTGCCGTTTTCATAAATCTTTCTGTTGAGAACTTTGCTGGTTGGAAGTTTGCATTGACTTTCTCCATAATACAAAAATCATATGTGGCTGGGTTTCTCGTCTATGTATTAATCAACCTAGTTTTAGTCTTGTCCTCTGTATATATTATTACGCATTTCGCACCAGCTGCAGCTGGATCTGGAATTCCCGAAATCAAAGGTTATTTGAACGGTAAGCTGGGCCTGTCTCAATTTGCTTTTCTGAGATCTATTCATTAGTCAACTATCTCAATGTCATATATGTTGACCATGCCATGTCATTCTAATGTACAGGAGTTGACATTCACGGGGTTCTTCTTTTCAGAACCTTGATTGGAAAGGTATGGTCTATCTTGGGATTCTCAGCTATTTGTTAAGGTTACACTTGATATATTTTTTGGTTGTGGTCTTCCCCCTTGCAATTTACAGATATTTGGAAGCATTGGCTCAGTTGGAGGTGGTCTAGCTCTGGGCAAAGAAGGTCCTCTTGTTCATACTGGTGCTTGTATTGCTTCTTTGCTTGGACAAGTAAGGACATGTTGCTGAGAATTAACTGCGTGTTGTAATGGGGCAGAACATTTTTCATTTTTTAATTTCTTTTGTGCCAATGAGCTTTTCTCAGATTGCACTTACTCCTATAGGAATGGGATAAGGGGTGAAGTTGTTGGTTTAAGATTCATTGGTGCATGTGTGACTTACCCATAAGAAATAGAAATAAATTCTTATGTTTTCTCCCCACCCTCCCCCTTTTTCAGAAAAAACTAGGGTTTTTATGGTCTAAATAAAAGATTAAAATTAAAAATATAATGCAAAAATAGCATGGGTTACATGGTTGTAATATCATTTGAAAATTATTTGCCCAAGGGCCTCACACAAAGAAGAAAACCAAATGTTTTTAATGGGCAGCTTATGGTCATTATAAAATCATATATAATACATGGCTCTTGATTTTGTTATCTGGGAGGAATTTCTCATGCCAACACCACACAGCTGTGGAATTAAGGCACCAAGTGATGGACTATCACTTCACTAGCTACATATATTACCATAGAACTGTTTTGACTTTTTCAAATCATGTGTTCATTTTCATTCCCCCTTATGAGTTTTAAATCCGTATCCAACTCCTAATTTTGTTGCAACAGCTTGAAGGTCAAATTTTTAGCTTGGAAATTATTTGTCTGAGTGGATGGTCCTTTTCATTGATACCAGTCATCTGGCTGACTCGTTGGTATCAATATTGTATTTAGGGTTTAATGGGTTATCTTTACTGTTATGGTTACTCAACCTGGCTTTGCCAACATGAGTCTTGGTTGGTTTTATAAGAGCTGCTCTGTATGATTTTTGATATCTAGACTCCCAGACATATTTGCTTCTGCAACTTGTTGCAGAAGAAAATAACATTTTTAAACAACCATTTGTCATGTATAGTTATCTTAAGCTTATCGTTATGTTGTGGTAAAAGATTGGCTTTTGGTATGCTTGAAACTTGGTGGAATGTGTGTTCATGATTTTCTTGTTTCCATTTCTTCTTCCTAAGTAGGTGTTACCTCTTGTATACGCCCTTGTGTACTTGGGCTATGCCTATTCTTATTAATATAATCGTTTACTTATATATATAAAAAATAAAAAAAAATAGTGTTGCTGGTCCTTAACGGTTAGGTTAGGAGTATGGGTAGATGAAAAAACTTACATTCTAATACTTTGGTGGTGGAGTATGTTATCTTTCTATGGCTAATGCTAATAACCAAACCTGCTCGCTAGATTGACAAAAGGAAAAATCTTACCTAATGCAATCTTAAAATCATGTGTTACAGAAGCCTTCCTCTTTTCCTTATGAGCTAAAATTTTCATTTTCTATGTTGTGTGTAATTCAGGGTGGATCCACCAAGTATCATCTAAGTTCGAGATGGTTGCAAATTTTTAAGAGTGATCGAGATCGCCGTGATCTTGTGAGTGGCTTTCGCCTTTATTTTTGGTAGTCTGAACATCCATGCACGTCATGATTTCCAAATTCAACCGAGTCTCTAGTATAAATAGCATGCATTCTTGTTGATGATAGAAGAAAAGGAATTTCTTTATTCTTCTCCAAAGAGTAGGAGATAGTATCTTCTGGAGTTGTGTTCTTGTCGGGTGTAACTTAACAATCTTTTTTCATACTTCTTAGGATTTTTGTCCAGTGATGCTGTGCTTTGTCTAATTGCTTTTTGAGGCAGCCATATTAATGATCTCAATGATTTATGTTTTACATGGGGATAATGTTCGGGAATTCTTGTCTTTAATTTATCGTTCGTAGAATGTAATTAGGAGTTCTTATGTATACTTTCTGTGTACAAAGGCTATGCCTATTTCATTCATATGTATAATATCTATCTTTTACTGATAAAAAAAAATGATTTATATGAGTTTTATGGATATTATTGATATACCTTCAGATATTGCACTCCGAAATGTATTTGGATTGGGTTTACCAAAAGAGAGAGGTTCTGCATGCCATAAGAAACATGAAACTTTTTCCAGTTCAAATTTCTCTAGATGTTTCCATTGCTAGGTTGTCTCTGTGTTAATATTTATTTATTTTGATCGGTAAACAAATTTTTATTGATCAAAAGAGATACAAGAGGGCCCAGGTATATAGGACATATACATGAGCATGTATAGTTTAGAGATACAAGGAAATCATGAAAAGTCATGCCATGAAAATCAATTACAATCGACCAATGGAGTAGAGTATTGAAAAATAAAAATCTAAGTTCTTCCATTGATTTCTCTTGATCTTCAAAACATCTTGCGTTTCGTTCCCTCCAAATGCACCACCAAAGACAGATAGGCAACATCTTCCATAGAGCTGCTATTTGAGAGTTACCCCTAATTCCTCTCCAAGAGGCTAAAAAATCACTTACACTTTCCGGCATCACCCACTTACACTTACCATGGTTGTATCCTGCATAACACAGTAAGATTTAGTAATGGTGGATATCAGGGTCTTGCCAATGGAATGTGTGTTTGGATTATTAGTTGGTTAAAGGGGGTATTACTGGAGGTAGGGAAGTGACTCGTTTGAATAATTCTATTTCTCTATCTGGATTGCAACTCCAAAATGATGGTACAAACTTCGATACTTCTCATTTATTTCATTGCAATCTATCAGTTTGGATGCATTATAGAATGTCAATTTTATAGCCCACTTCCCTCCCCCCAACCTTACAACCATTGGGCAGAAATCCAGTCCATAAGAAACCTTTTCTATCAAATGTAAAAGCTAGTCCTTTTCTAGAACTGATACCTTATTACAATGTACTTTGGCTTCATATGGGTATATTCTACATGGTTTTCTGTGACAAACTGCTCCAAACAAATAATGACGTTGCAGTTTAACATTTTAACTGATAATCCTATTTTTCCTTTCTCATAATCAATTGTGCATATATTAATTGGCAGTACTGCAACCTCTGGTAGTTTTATGTTGACATGAAGACATTGTAACTCAATTGTCATCTTATTTTATTTCTCACTGTGATTTGATATTATCTGACTATAGAGATGGCATAGCTCTGAAGTTTGCTCATTTTATTTGTCTGATGTTTTGAAAAGGTTACATGTGGGTGTGCAGCTGGAGTTGCTGCTGCTTTTAGGGCTCCAGTTGGTGGTGTATTATTTGCATTGGAAGAGGTTACATCTTGGTAAGGAAGATCTTGTTCTTGATTTCATAAGTAATTTTAGCATAAGGGTATGTGCGGGCGGGGTGCCTTTTCATTTTCTCATCTATATCTTTGGACGCATTTTAAGTATGCTTCAGCACCTGCATTGGTTACCTTGGAATGTGCTTCCTTCTAGAAGTGGTTTGGTTTACACATTGATCTGTGAGAACTTTTCAATTCACTTGCACCATATGATTGAAGGTGGAGAAGTCAACTCATGTGGCGTGTCTTTTTCACTTCTGCTATTGTGGCTGTCGTGGTGCGTACTGCAATGGGGTGGTGTAAGAGTGGAAACTGTGGACATTTTGGCTCCGGTGGCTTCATTATATGGGACATATCAGGGTTAGGATCTAAGCTTCCTTCAGCTTCATATCTGCCTTGAGCTTTTGCTCCTTTTCTGACTGCTGCTTTTTTCAGTGGTCAAGAGGACTACTCTTTTGAGGAGTTGCTGCCAATGGCTGTTATCGGAGTTATTGGAGGTCTACTGGGTAAGATTTTGCACTATGCTTAATGCCCGAAATTTTTGCACTATGCTTGATACCTGGAATTTTCTTCATTTAGTTTTGGGTTCAATGTTGGGTCTTCTTTTACAGGAGCATTGTTTAATCAGCTTACTCTTTATATATCTTATTGGCGCCGAAATCATTTACACAAGAAAGGGAACCGAGTCAAGGTAGGCTTGTAAGTAACAGATATGGAACCTGCATGTTCTAAATGCACATGTTTGTTCTTCCAATATGGACAGTTGTCTAACACTTTATTCGTACCATTCATCTCTCCCCAAAAAACAATGCAGATAATTGAAGCATGCCTTGTCTCCCTGATAACCTCCATTATTTCCTTTGGATTACCACTTCTAAGAAAATGCAGTCCATGCCCTGATTCAGATCCTGATTCCAGTTTAGAATGCCCAAGGCCTCCCGGAATGTATGGGAATTATGTAAATGTAAGATCTGAGGCTGGTTGTTACTATCATTTTGGATTACTTTTCTTGTGTTGGTTATATTTGCTTCTTCTTTTTTTTTAATGCTTTTTTTAGCTGCCATGTAATTCCATTTGTGGAGTTCTATAGCGTACCAAGCATAAACGCCATTTCTCCATTTGATCCCACTGTTATAATCCTTCTCTACTGATGAAACCTGAAGTATTCAACTATTACCTTCGGCCATTTATTAAGCTTAAAGTCTATTTGAAATTTTGACCTTAAGAAACCAGGCTGTGAAAGTTGCTGACTAAATGTTTGTATAAATGTTTCACTTTCCCCTTTTTGGGGATGAAATGATTGCTCTCTTATTTTTCTAATACCACACCTGCCTCAACCATTATTCTTTAAATGCTCTTTCTCACATGACCAATATTTTGCATGGAAGATAAAGAAACATTTTGTTTTATTTCACAGATAGAATCTTCTTTTTTAAAGTTTTGAATACAAACCTTTTTTCCCCTCTATTGTGGTGGTTTTGAATTTTTATAGTTCAGATATATATATGTAGTGGAAACTTTAACATTAAAAAATTATTATCTTAATTTATGCTGCTTTCAGTTTTATTGCAGCAAGGAAAAGGAATACAATGACCTTGCAACTATTTTCTTCAATACTCAGGTTTGTTGCTGAAAACTTTTCCTCTTTAGCTTTACATGCTAGATTGCCATGGCACCTCTTTGGTTTCTTATTTAAAGAAATATCTTTGTTTGGCAGGATGATGCCATAAGGAATTTGTTCAGTGCAAAAACCATTCATGAGTTCAGTGCCCAAAGTTTGTTGACCTTTTTGGTACTGCATTATCCTCCCAGCTTGTTGCATAGTCTTTTGAACAAATATACTGCTCTTGCACTGCCATATTTGGACTTTCTTACTTCATATCATCTTGTTGTGATTAACTATGTTTAATCCTTATGGTTATGAAGTCCCAGTCTTTAAATTTTGAAAGCCAAAGGTGTTTGCACCCCAATCATTGGTTCAACAAATTTGAAGCACTTTTTTTGGCCGACCTAGTAGACAAGAAAATTTACTCCGAACCAAGGTGTTATGTGTGCATATTCATATACAGGCAGTGTGCAATAAATACAGCAGGAAAGGGTTGCATTACCACTTGCTACTCTAAAGAAAGCTAGCTTTACAAAACTTAAGGAAATAAACATACCTGTTGAAAGGTATTAGAAAAGCATATGGTTTTTGACAAATTCTTTGATGGTTATGGGGCCCCTTTTGCAGGGCAGTTGACCAGGACTTCTAATTAACATTTGAGCCCAACTTTTAAAGTTCACATAATGCACGGAAATATTATTGCTACTTTTCTGCATGTGTTATATGTTTGTAGAATTTTCAGTTTTTGGTTTCTTTTAATCCATTGCAGGTTATGTTTTATACCTTGGCTGTGGTGACATTTGGTACTGCTGTTCCCGCTGGTCAATTTGTTCCTGGAATAATGATAGGATCAACATATGGGCGTCTAGTCGGCATGTTTGTTGTTAACTTTTACAAGAAGCTCAGCATCGAAGAGGGAACGTGAGTAATATCATTTTTCTATCCTATGGAAATTTTGTATCAGATTCATATTTTACCTATAAAAAAGTGCCAGATTCATATAATTGTTATTCAAGCTTTAAAATTCTTCTTTGCTTTACAATTGGTCTGTGAGTGGATGGGGACCTTAAATTTCTACTTGATTTCATCTTTACTTCGTTTTCTTGTATTATTTAATTTTAGATAATAACTTTGGGCATTACTCATTGTATTTCATCCATGTACTTGGCCAATGCCCTCTCTCTCTGGTTTAGTTTTTTCTCTTTAGGAAATATTTTGTTTACTGGTAGTCAGAGCAAAAATCATTTTTATGTACTATATAATTCCCCACTTATGTTGGTTGGGGACTATAAAAGGTTTTTGTGTTTGTTTGTATACATGGGTTTGACCAACTCTTTTGATGTTAAACATATCATGAAAGGAACTTCTATTTACTTTCTGAATTTTCTAGAGACCAGTTTTAGCTATAGAAAACTGCCCTGAAGCATTGGGAAATGCGTTCCTTGTTTACCCATGATGAACTTTGGGATTGCTACGAACAATTGGCAAGAAAGAGTACATACCTATTGTCTAGTCATTTCTAACGCATAACTATGTGCCCCCTTTTCAATATCTTTCTATCTGCACCTTGCCTACACTTTCTGGCTGTAAGAATAGTGGTTGCTATTGATATGGTACATGTTGTTACATGCTCGGTGCACCTTGTTTCTGATGTGCTTTGTGTAATTCTTTGTGGAGTTTCTAGATATGCTTTACTGGGAGCTGCTTCTTTTCTTGGAGGGTCAATGAGGATGACGGTGTCTCTATGCGTCATTATGGTCGAGATAACAAATAACTTGAAGCTTTTACCCCTTATCATGCTTGTTCTTCTTATTTCAAAGGTATTTTTTAATGCTTGTCATTTTAGTAATAATTGCTTTGTGAAAGTACTAAGAGTCTTTTCTCATGGCAGGCTGTTGGTGATGCTTTTAATGAAGGCCTATATGAAGAACAAGCACGACTTAGGGGCATTCCATTGCTGGAATCAAAACCCAAATATCAGATGCGGAAAATGACAGCGAAGGAGGCTTGCGGACAACGGGTTAGTGCCATTTTATTGCTTTGGTTTTTCCTATTTATAATGTGGATACATTTTTTCGAATTTGGCCACATTTTACATTGCAGAACACGTTTGGACATGGGTGCCCTGTAGTGCTCATGTCATACTTACATTGAGATTTCTATTCTGTTACTTGTGCTGTTCATGCCATCATGAACTTACTTGGTACTGTTTTCCTACCTTTGAAGGTGGTGTCCTTCCCTCGTGTTGTTAAGGTTGCAGATATAGTTTCTATTTTACGGAGCAACAAACATAATGGTTTCCCTGTGAGCGCTTGTACTTTGCTCTCTATTCCTGTCTTTTAAAATAATGTTTTGGCCCTTCTCAAGTATTTTTCAAACTTCGACCGACCCAGGTGATCGATCACACAAGGACTGGGGAAACACTTGTCATTGGACTTATGCCTCGCAGGTATCTCATATTGAGTTTGTTTTCTTTTTATATAAATTGTATGATTTCTTTCAGAAGAGGAAGCATGAGTTTTGTTGAAAGCAAAATAACATTTTCATGGTTGGTTCAATATGCAGTCATTTGTTGGTACTCCTGCAGTCAAAGGTAGATTTCCAACTTAGTCCTTTGCCCAGTGATCCTAGACCTGGAACTAGGCCTATCAGGTAGGTGGAGGTTTACCACAGTTTAGTCATGCCTTTTCTCCACTCTCTGTAAAGCTTCTGATGGCTCATCTAAACTCCAGGCACACTCCTAGTGAATTTGTCAAACCTGCTTCCAGTAAAGGAATATCTATAGAGGAAATACATCTTAGTTCAGATGACCTGGAAATGTACATAGATCTTGCCCCATTTCTGAATCCATCTCCATACATTGTCCCTGAAGATATGTCTCTGACAAAGGTGATAATTCCAACTCTTCTGCATATGATTGTTTTGCCTTTACCTGTGCTACATCCATTTCTAATCTTATCAACCAAGTGTTGCATCTTCTTAATTGTGCAGGTATATAATCTTTTTCGCCAACTAGGTTTGAGACATATATTTGTTGTCCCTCGGCCATCTCGTGTGCTTGGTATGATTACCCGAAAGGATTTGTTGATTGAGGTATTGCTACCGTGTTAAAACTTTTTATATTCTCCAATACATTAGGCATGTAATAATGGATATTGATGGATGCTAAAAAAACTGATATTTGATGGTTTGCATGGCAGGATAGCGAGGAATCAGATACAGTGGAGCTCCAATCGACTAGTGTAAGGTCTCTATGATGCTTTACTCATGTTAGATAAACCAACTTTGATACTTGTGCGTTGGATAATCTAAAATTAATCCATGGGGCCAGCTTAGTATTTTTATGTGGAAGTGCAATTTGACCTTTAATTTTTGGAAGGTAACATATTGCCTATGAAAATGTGTTTAATTTTGGAGGTAATATTTGCTCGTGTATGGTATATTAGATGTCTAACAGTGTATGCTGTGGAAGCAAGTAAGAAGACAAGTTCTTCCTACTGTTTTATATTTTGAGCTTTAGCACAAATTACATTGCAGTTCTTCTTTCATTTGTTCTGATGGGGTTTATTTAATTGTCACCCCCTATTTAGATTTTACAGGACTAAAAATATTTCCAAAAGAAATTTTCTTTCTGGGAAGACGCCGCATAATTAGTCCTTTAAATGCTAGTATTAGCTACCATTACTGAGTTTGTCATTGATTTAATAGTATCAGGGGCTTGCACTTATGGGCTTTCTTAAGCACATAGCGATGTGCCTGCATGAATGTTTCTTTGATGAGCATAACACAGATACCTTAATTTGTATATTTGTTGCTGTTCCTTCCCTAAATTCAGATTCTATTTTTTGTGTTTTAGCGTATTCCATCTTAAACAAAGATACAGCTGCAGAAATGGATTGGAACAAGAAAATAGGGCAGGTTTGGGGAGTGAGATGAGATGAGGATTTTGTGAATAGTAGTAAAATAGTTTGTGAATAGTAGTAAGATAGTTTGAGTTGAGTATTTTTTGGGTTTTGAGAAATGAGAAAAAAAATTGAATAAAAAATATTATAAAGTTAAAATATTATAAAAATATAGTTTTATAATATTATTGTTGTTTGGGATTTGAAAAAGTTGGAATTGTTTTTTATATTTTATTTGAAAATTTGAAAAAGTTGTAATGATTAGTTTGAAAAAGTTGTAATGATTAGTTTGAAAATTTTGTATTTGAATTATGTTTAGAAATAAAATGGAATGAGATAAAATGAGATTAGATAATAATTTTATGTCTCATCCCATGCCCCAAACCTACCAGTCTTGATGTTTGTTGTACTGCAAGACGGCCCGGTATGGATACAAAACCAATTTTAACTCATCTCACCTAATCATTACAATTTTTGCAAATTCTCACACAAGATATAATAAACAATTCCAACTTTTTCAAATCTCAAAACAATAATAATATCAAAAAATAATATTCTAACAGTAATTTATTCAATTTTCAACTTTCATCTTAACTCATCTTATCTCATCTCAACTCACTATCCAAATGGCACGTAGTGAATTTCTTTTCAAAATCTCTTATATGTAATGCTTCTGTTTGTAAACTGTACATTTCAATGGTAGTGAAGCTGCCAGTTTCTTTGAAAGTTTACATTTGGAATGAATCTTCAGATCTTGTGCATGTCAAATTATATTTTGCTTTCAAGCTTAAGTGTCAATGACCAATTTATATATTGTTCAGTTAAATCCTCTCTAGTGGAACTTACTCTCTGGCCTTGCACATAACAATCTGGTACTCGACTCGGCCATTTTGTTCCAACCCGTGCTGTCATTCTATTACTTTTGTAGAACTTTTTACGCGTATTTCAAATCTGAACAGCACTCTGTTGCCATTTATTTTCAATATTGTTAATTCTGTCTATAATCAACTGAATGCAGATCTCGGCATCGTGATAGAAGCATGTTGAGGAATGGAGATGCAGAAAGCCCACTTCTCAATGTTCTTCTTGTCCAAGGTCATACATCCAGCTGATGTTGATGTCCAGTCTCCCATGAATGCAATTCTTTTAGCCTAATCCATTCTTTCCTCCTGAAATCTATTTTTTGTCCTTCCATTTTGTCTTTAATCTATTGAGCTTAGGCGTGAATTGTTAATTGAATATTCCCCCCTTTGAGCGTGGGCGTGTCACGCCATCTGAATTTTGTATTGCATACAACCAAGAAAAGGCATAATGACATGACAGATTAGAAGAGGAGCAAGCTTGTTCATATCAATCAAAATTACATACTAATTGAGCTACTGGGGAACTGTTGAAGAAGATGAATTTGCGCGATGAATATGAATATATGCACGACTGAAATCTATAAGGGTCCGCTAGTCAGCCGCCCAGCTCTTACCGCTAGGCGTGATTGCTTCTTCATTCTTCTTCTTTTTTTGACATTATAATCCCTCATCTTCCTCCGCTCCCTCCCTCCCTCTTCTTCATCTTCTCTTAGCTACTATCATTTTCTTTTACATTTCATACCTATCTACTAACTAATCCTCTTCCTTTTTCTTCTGTCTTGACATAAAATCTATTTCTACTGGATTACCTATTGCATTTATTACCAAAATCAACCTCTTGCTTTTTCTATGACTCTAGCATAATCAAATGTGATGTTGTAGTTGTTGATATGAACTCTTGACATATAATTTTACATTCTTAGGTCTGAATCTTGCAAAATATACATGAACTTCTCTACTGCATGCAATTCTTAAAACAACTGAAGATGAGATCTGCCTTTATAACCTATAAAGATGGAGTAGTGATTATTGAGCTGTAAATGACCTCCAGATTGGCTCGATAAAGTTTGAGTTCAGTTCTATTCGTTTATTTAACGAGCACCTTTCTAATTATTGCAGTTTTGATGCTTGACAATGTTGTTGTTTCCATGATTAATTGTGGACAGGATGACCTCGTTCTTTTACTTCTAATGCTGCTATATTGAATAAGAATTTCAAAGAGTTAGGCCCAGTTTGTTTTCGTAGAAGAGATGAGATGAGTTAAGATTAAAATTAAAATTTAATAAAATATTATTAGAATATTTATTTTAAGACTTTTTTTTTTTTTTGAGATTTGAAAAAACTGAATTATTTATTTTGTATAAAAATTTGAAAAAGTTGTAATAATTAGATGAGATGAGATGAGTTGAAAAAAATTATAAAAACAAATGAAGCTGTGTAATTGCTGTAATTAGAAATTTTTGAGCTTTGTCAATTATCGAAACGTTTCGGAAATCTGTAAGCCATGTCTATATATGATATAACATAGCCAATGAATATCACTCTTCCACCATGCCCTAAATAATTCCCGGAAAAGTCCCAAAACAACGTATAATCCCCATAAATCCCACCAAAAAAAGGAGGGTAAACCCCTGATTAAGCAGAGCCAGAAACCAAAAGAGCAAAAACAGCGATAGCCACTAAACCAAACGAACCAAAGCCATCCTTCAAAGCACTGAATGGAACAGCCTTACTCGGAGAAGGAGTGGGAATACGAGCGGGAGGAACTAGAGGAGAGGCCAATGCTGATGGAGTTGGAGCAGTAGTTGAAAGATTGCGAGGCACATTAATGTCGACCTTCTGGCCAGCTTGGCAGTGGCCGGGGACGCCGCAGAAAAAGAAGTGGTGACCGCGCCTAGTGATATTGATGGTGTCATTCCCAGTGGTATAGGTGGCTAAAGGTGCTGACACATTACAAGCCCTGTACATTGCATGCGTTACTCGCATCACGTTGTGGAATTGGGCGTTGTACTGAAAATCTGTCACAAAAAAAAAAAAAAAATCAACCAAGAAAACGTCACTGTTATTAGTAATCCCTTTTTCCAAGTTTTTCTTTTTTTCTTTTTTTTTTTGTTAGTTTCTGGTTAAGTGTCCAGATGAAGTTTTCAACTTTTACCAAACATTTAGAGTGGACGTGGTGCCCTACTTATGGATACCGTGCAAAAGCATTATTGAATGCAAAGTGAGAGGATAATCATGAAAGCGTGGATGTGTCATGTGTTGGTGGAAAGGGATGCCAATGATGCAGCATGGCCGACCTAATCATGTAGCCTCCTTCCACATACGGGTGGGTTCTTCGTTATAATGTCAGTTATCCATTCTTTGTTTTGAGACGTGCCGATTCTAATGTGACAGCAGTAAGCCAATGCCTACACTGATAACTTGATAAGAAATTGAGGCAATGGCCGGCTGGGAAATTCATCTTGCGATGGAGACTGCAGTAGGTTGGTTCCTTGAAGAGCCCCAAAGCACACTTTAACCAGAAAGAGAAGAATCAGGGAACTACAGATCGAGAAACCTCCCAGGCTTTTACGAGTATTTTATGCTCATCTAATCTATAAGACTATAACCCAAAACAAGATCCTTCTGTCACCCAGAATGAGGCCAGGAGAGTAGAGCCGCGGATTATGCTGGAAAACTTAGACCCTATTTGTGCGCAAATTAATGAACATCCATCCAGGTAAATGGTGAATTAATTACACAATCCGAGAAGAATGCTGCATAACCCAATACCCCAAAAACTGCACACTACCCAGAATGAAAAAGAAATGAAGTCAGCAACATGCATTTTAGATTATGAAACAAACTTACGGATAATATCACCAACTTGAAAGGTCTTAGTAGCGGCCCACTGCTTGTAGTCAATATTACCAATGGTGGTCCAACCTGCCGAGTCCCCAACCTTGTACACAGCCGCATTGGATATATGTACCGCCGCCATCACCATGAGCAGAACGAAGCCTTTCCCCGCCAAAGCCATGGCCTGGAGCCCTGGAAGAGAGTGAATATGTTTGGTGCTGGGTGGGTGGTGACAATTTGGAGAACTTTCTGTCTACTATCATCGTTTATAAATCGTTCAAGTGTAGGTGGTTGGAGCTTTAAGAAAGTGTGTTTGGTCCTCTACATCTGTACTTTTTCTATTAATTATACGCTAAGCACCCTTTGCATATCTTGATTTGAAATAAAAGCCGTGAGAAAGAGAATATCATGAAAGCAGATTCTCAACAAAATTATACTCCTTAATTAAGAAACGATCCCTTTATATTTTTTTTTTCCCAAACTTCGTGTTAAAAAACTTCATGTTAAAAAAGCTTCATTCTTGACTGATTTTTTTTTCCCTTTAAAATTATGTTTGGAGGACTTGAATTAAAAGGGAAGAATGTTAGGGGCATATTGGTGTGGTGGGTTGCGCATTAATTCGTCTTTCATTATAAATTTGGAAGTTCCATCATGACACTGCCTACCCTACTATTTTATTTTGGTTGGGTACTCATATTGCTTTGTACAGGGGAGAAGTACAGGCTTAATCTTTACAATTTCCTAATGAAAGCCACAATTAGCAAGCACGTGCGTTTCATTAGGTCATTCCTGTCTGGTAGAAGTTGATCTCTAGCTCGCTTGCTTCTCAAGACAGTAATGTTCTCTGAACTATATCTCTCTGTACTGGGAGTTAGTGGATAATGACTTTTTTTAGTATTAGAGACCATGAGATGAACTAAAGGCCGTGAAATGAACATCTACAACTCACATTCACACAAAACCTTGAAGAGTTTACCATAAAAATTTTGTATATTAGAGAATATGGACAATAATTCATCACCATGTGTAGCGGTAATAAGAATTTCACACGCGTGGGGAGCTACAGACTAAGGGAAGAAACACAAACACTCTCTTAAAGCTTTTACAATCACAAGCTTCCAAAGGAACCTAATCGACATGGATATTGGCAACATGTATCTTTTGTACCTCTTCAATGTCCAGTACTGTCTAATGCTCTTGTATAGCAAGTCCTCCTAATACACTCTCTTTTCTTTGCTTTTTGGTGGGTAAGGTAATTATACTTTTTCTAGTTTTACAGCTGAGAAGAAGGATCAAATCCATTCTTGTACCCAAATTTCTTTTCACCATCTTCTTCATGGTCATCCATAAATCTCTTCCAAAGCCAGTGCTGCTTCCAGACTCTCTCTGTCATCTCTTCAATTGGGATGTTCTTCGTCTCCGGGAGCAGAAAGAGCACGAAGCATGACATGATGAGAACCCAGCCGGAGAAGAAGAAGAAGATACCATACTTGAAATGGCAGAGCATTGAAAGGAATGCCTGTGCTATAATAAAAGTGAAAAGCAAGTTGACACACACAGTCACACTCTGCCCTGCGGAGCGAGTCTCCAGTGGGAAAGTCTCACTTGGGATCAACCAACCTAGAGGCCCCCAAGACCATGCAAAAGCAGAAACAAAAGTGCACACCATGATAACAACTATAATTGCATAAGTTTTGTGGAGGTCTTCAGAGTGGTCCTTGACCTTGATTCCTAGAATGATTGCTATCACCACTTGAGAAAGGAACATCTGGACCCCAGCTTCCAATAAGAGCATTCGACGCCCAACTTTGTCCACCGAGTAGATGGATACAAGAGTGGAGAGGACATTCACAGCTCCTGTTATGACAGCAGAGTAGAGGGCAGCATCACTGCCAAATCCCACAGTGTTGAAGAGAACTGGAGCATAAAACATGATTGCATTGATGCCAGTGAATTGTTGGAAGATCTGTTGCAGACATTCAATTCAAATTAGAGAACAATATATAGGATAATCAGATAAGTACTTATCGATACCTATTGAGTAATGATAACATTTATGAAAACATGAACGAGAGATGCATGCTGACCTGCAAGGCTACGGCAATGACGAGCTGGGGCCTATTCCTGCGCTTAAGGAGATTCCTGAAGGGGTGCTTCACTAGTTTAGCCACACGGCTTGCCTCAACAAGCTCCAAGAACTCAGGCTCAATATTGTCAGTTCCCCGAATCTTTCTAAGCACAGCTTTTCCTTCTTCCAAGCGACCACGCTCGATCAGACTGTTGGGAGTGTCCACAACGAGGAGAGCCCCCACTGTAAGAAGACCTGCAGGAATGCCAGCCAAACCCAACGACAGCCTCCAACCCCATCCCCCATGGATTCTGTACGTAGTTGCATAACAAAACATATATCAATGCTGGTTAATTAGTAACAAAGCCTACGTGACTCGGACAGTAAACAAAACCTTATAAGATGATCATTGGTGATCATCTTATAGTTTGTTTTCAGAAAAACTTAATTCAGCTCATCTCAGCATTATAATTTTTTTAAATTTTAATAAAAATAAAATAAATAATTCAACTTTTTCAAATTTTAAAACAAAAATAATATGAAAAAAATATATTCTAACAATATTTTATTCAACTTTAATTTTAATATCAACTCATCTCATCTCCTCTCATCACATATGCGAGAACAAACGAGGCTAATAATATGTTTAGGAATAACAGTTTCATTTAAAAATTTTGCATATGCAAATTAATCTCGTAGAGAGAAAAAAAAAATTCTATTTACAAAGCTTCATTTTTTATTCACTTGACACGTCGCCAATGTAATTAGCTATTGGTGTTCTAACTTTTTCAAAATTGTAATCATGTATTTCATAACAAGCAATATGTTAAGACACTGACATCTATATAACAAAAGTTTATCATAAAAAACATTATCCTCGTAATGAAAATAAAGTGAAAGGTTTAGATGGAGACGTCATGGTATACTCAGGTATACAAGTGATCATGGGCTTTGAAGAAATAAATTTTATGGGTCTTGTCGTCTTCAAAAATTTAAATAAAAAAAAAAAATCAATAGCCTTTTCTCTTCCTACACTATTTATATGGTATAATATTAGAGAATAGGGATTAGTATGATTGGTAAGTTATCAATAATTGTTCAACAAATTGAACAGGTGTCATGCCCTCTTGAGTTCAAAACAAACACGTGTTTTGAACACTCGTCACCATTAATGAATAGGTGTCATGCACAATTATCACCAGATAATAAAGAATTATTTTGCAGCGCTCAATCCTTATGTCTATGGCGAAAGGGATCTCTAGCTTTGACGAGTTTGCCGAGGAAGTGAATTCAAAATCACCTTAAAAATTTTGTTTGCTGGCCTCTCTAATACTGACATTAAATGACCTGATCTAAGCTGGGACGTCACTTTACCTTAATTAATTAGAACGGCAAGCAATTTAAAACAAAAAATTTCTTTTGCATGCTGCCAATAACTCGATCGAGTACTCTATAGCTTAAAAAATTGGAGCGAAGCTGGAATAGAAAATGAAGAATAGGAGCTTACTTAGCAGTGCCATAATTGACAAGGTTGGCGAAGAGAATGCCAATGGTGACATTCAGTTGGAATAATATATTCAATCCTCCACGTATCCTCGTGGGAGCTATCTCCGAAAGAAACAATGGCACAGCCTGTCATTAATCCAACATATTTCAAGTTTGGATCAAATTTAATATATATTATAAAAAAAATTAACAAGCCTTAATTATATATATATATATATGGCATGCATGCATATGGCTGATCATTAGAACTTAATGAGTTATTCTATTTTTAAACATGTGTGTGGAACACATAATTTACATGACTTAAATAATAAGATTTAAATTTTAACATTTATTTTTTAAATTAAATTATGTAATGTATATTGTTTTGCTAAGATTATGTTTGGATGTTGAGATAAGATGAAAATTTTTGAAAATTTTATGAATAATGTTAAGATGAAAGTTTAAAATATTATTTTTTAATATTATTATTGTTTTGGGATTTGAAAAAGTTAAATTAAAATTTGAAAAAGTTGAATTGTTTATTATATTTTATATGGAAATTTGAAAAAGATGTAATGATGATATGAGATGAGATAGAGATGAGAAATCTCATCCCTCCCCCAAACATAATCTAAGGTTAGGTTTGGATGTTGAGATAAGATGAGAATTTTTAAAAATTTTATAAATAGTGTTAAGATGAAAGTTTAAAATATTATTTTTTAATATTATTATTGTTTTGGGATTTAAAAAAGTTAAATTAAAATTTGAAAGAGTTGAATTGTTTATTATATTTTATATGGAAATTTAAAAAAGATGTAATGATGAGATGAGATGAGATAGAGATGAGAAATCTCATCTCTCTCCCCAAACATAACTTAAGTGTGTCCTCAATTCCGTCTTAGACAAAGGGTGGAGTTTGGTTAACTATAAGCAGTTTGATTAACCCTGTTTTGGATAGAATTGTGTTGTCTCTCAAGCTTTAGATCTATAAAGGTTTGCAGTTTGGACTAGATCATATCAGTCACGAGTGTTTACTAAGGAGCTGTTGATGTTGTAGTTGGTTTGTAATGTATGCTGCAGTTTCAGTTTATAATGTCCGTTATTAATGAATGCAATATATTTTTCTAAAATAAAAATTAAAAAAAAAAAAAAAAAGGGTAGTCCGCTTTGCCCAATAGCTTCAGAATAAAATAAATCTAATTACTATGCAGTACGCGAAGTCGTTCCACCACCACAAAATAAAGTTGGGATATCTGTTGATTATTTTATTTTCCCCACCCCATCATAATAATGAAAGAATTTGGGATATTGTCACATGCATCATCTACACCTCCTCCAAACATATATAGGCCAATGAAATTAAGGACCAAGTAATTAGAAAAGGATAAGATAAACTATCCGACAATATTAATGCAGTACTACTACGCACGTACCCCACACCAAAGCAAAAGTCCAGAAAGTAATTGAAAAAAGAGATCCAAAACATCACGTTATTCCACAAAAAGATGAAGGACTTTTCCAAAATAAAAATGATTCGAAAGCAGAAAGCCAAGATACAAATTAGAAAGTGGGTTTTTAGTCGGCTTTCTCTGGATGAATCCAAGAGACCTTTTATCATGACATTTTGATGTTTTCTCAAGCTAGCTAAGGCCTTCAAAGATGCAAAGAGGCCTGTCTCTGTCCACATCTAAGAATTTCATGTGCGAGAATATTAAAAAACAAAAAAGGGTTCAAGAAAGTTGCGAATGATTATGACGTTTGGTTAAAAAAACCAAGCAACTAACTCTCATAGCTTCCAATCGATTGTCATCTTGCATTGCAGTTGCGTCCCAGTTTCTACCCTATCGTTCTTGGGTCATTATCCCCACCAAAATCTTTGGTCTTCCTTTTCTCTCTTTAACTTTGCATGGGAGATATTTTAATTTTTTTTATTAACATATTTCATAAAATTAAGAAAACAAATGTTATAGTTATAAAAAAAATTATAAAAATAAATTCATAAACTAACATAATTTTATATAATATGTTAAATCTATTTTATAATAAAAATAAATTTAAAATAATCTAACATATCATATTAAGTCACGTCAATTTGTAGAACCATGCAAACAATCTCATCTCATCTAATCATTATAATTTTTTCAAACTATCACATAAAATATAATAAATAATTTAATTTTTTTAAATCTTATAATACAAATAATATTATAATAATATTTTATTTAACTTTTAATAAAATACCTAATCTCATATGAACTGCGTAATCATTCAAAGTAAAGATACATAGAAAATACTGCATCCATAGGCATAAAATGAAAACAAACCTGATTAGCGAAGCCAACCCCACATCCAAGCATGATTCTACCAATAATGAGCATGGCAAGGTTTTGGGCAGCAGCGTTGAAGACAGTCCCAACGATGAAGAAAAGACCAGCAATCAACATGGTTAGCCTTCGACCAAGCCTTCTGGTCGTGTAGGAAGCGAAGAAGGTCGAGGTTAAACCGGCCAGGTATAGCGATGATGTGAACAATTGTAGGCCCTGATTATCATATTTGCAGTAATTGCTATCGATGTTTTTATCCTGCGTTTTCCGATAAACCACCGGGAAGAATTTTTTCAAGAAGTGGGGCATGGGCGTAACACCACCTTCATTATGATCATCAATTAATCGATCAGCCACCAGTAATTAAATTAATTAATAACTAATTTACTGAAATTAATTTAAGGTACGTAAGACAAACATATAATATTATTAATTAGCAGTAAATATTAATGCATCGAAGATTTTTTTTTTTTTTTTTATTGGTTTTGTAAGTCGATCATTTACATTATTTTCACAGTACCAAACAAAAATATTGAAGAAATAATAAGCAAGAGGAAATTAATTTTAAATCGTCGATTCTTATCGTAATATAAATTATAATGGCATAATTCGTGGAAAAGTACGTTTGCCAACATGCTGCACATGATTCGGACCCAGCTATATTCTCTTTGTCATCAGGCTCAGCTGGCCAGAAAACCAAACAAAACCTAGCTACTTATAAATAATTTAATTTTTTAAAATTTTAAAATAATAATAATATTAAAAAATTATATTTTAATAATATTTTATTTAACTCTTCTCATCTCATCTTATCTCACGTCCAAACAAACCGTCTAGATAGGTCCACACGATGGTAGTTAAAGGTGAAGAAATCCCAAAAGTGCCCTTATCTCCTTAATGAAGAACAAGAATACATTTTTTTTTCCTCTTTGTTCCTATTCTTGATAAAATAAACATGATATAAGAAATATGTCAAAGGGTCGTTCTAGACCCACCGCTGGGGGCTCCCGCTGGGGTGTTTTTTTTTTTTCACTTTTTACATATATATTTTTAATATTTTAAAATATTTTTAAAAAATAAAAAAAAATCATATCATTATTAAAAAGTATTTTTTTTAATCAAGAAATAAAAAAGTAAAATTAAAAATTAAAAAAAAAATCCCAATAGAAGCCCCAGCGGAAGCTCCCAACGGAAAGACTAGTATTTCCCTGTGTCAAAACTACATAGGAAGAACGTTAAAAGAACAAAAGCTTTTAGCTATTTTCATGATAAGAAATATATTACATGTACAGATATATGATGAAAAGTAAGCAGCATCCTTTCTTGCCAAATTTGGAGACACAGAGACCAAGGCAATTCCTCTGTCTCGAAAGAAAATAAGCTAAAAAACATCTTAATATCATATGCACGTGCATACTACAGAGAGAGACAGAGAGAGACAGAGAGACAGAGTGAGTGCGTCTGAAATAGGAAGTTACTTACTTGAAACACCAACATCGTAACCAAACATGAGGCCGCCGGTGGCGGCCATAATACAGGAGATGACAACAATAGGCGTGATCTTGGCCTCGAACTCGGTGCCTGCGCCGGACGGACCTGAGAACCCACCCGCAGGCATGATTCCTATATATGTATGAGTAAAAAGCACTCTGATATACAGGGAGAAGTATTTCAAGAAGAGAAGAAAGGTTTGGATAATGTATGTTTGGATTCGGGAAGGTCTTGTGTATATAAATATATATGGCGAAAGATGGAGGAGGCCCGGGCTGTGAGAGATGAGTGGCAGTGCACGAGGGAAATATGAAAAATCGATGGGATGACGTTGAGTAAGAGTGGGGCACCACTGCCACATCTTTCCATGCGTACTCTACTATTTCGTTCACACTTGACGGCTAGTCAAAGGGGAGCGCGCTATAACTTCAGTTTTCTCTTCCATTTTACTTTGTATTTAGTTGGTTGGTGACTTTGATATAAACCCAAAACATTTTAATTAAGAAAAATAAGGGGAAAAAATATCGTGTAAACGAAAGAGAACTCCACATGCATGCTACTTTTCATCATCTGCGGGTCTCTAAACCATACTCTCAAGCAAATTGCGTGTGAGAATACGGCTTGCTTGCAAATATGACATTAGGATCATGAATTTTAAACCGAATGTAAATCAATCTCGGAAAAAAAAATACTCAATCCATCACTACCTTAGTTGGAGAGATATTGTAATTCTGGGAGTGGGAGTGGCCATCGATCAAATAAATGGGTCATGACTCATATATAATGACGATGGTCAAAGTCATCATTAGATTATAATCCACTCGGAAAATGGGAATTAGATAATCATGATTTGATGAGGAAATTTCAACTTAAAAGAAAGCAAAATCATTAGCATTAGAACTTTCTTTCCAAGGAGCCAGCAAAAGCTTCTTATAAAATTAGAACATATAAGGTTAGGATTAGGTTTAGAAAGTGAGAAGAGAATTTTTAATTTTAGATGAAAGTTTAAAATATTATATTTTAATATTATTATTATTTTAGAATTTGAAAAAGTTAAATTGAAATTTGAAAAGTTGAATTATTTATTATATTTTATATAAAAATTTGAAAAAATTGTAACGATAAGATGAGATAAGATAAGAATTTTCTATTTAAATTTAATTATCAAATCTAACCTAAGTAATTAAAAGCCATGCAAGTTTATTTACTGGGCATGACAAATTAATGGGAAATAAATAAATTATTAGGTTTTGAATAAATAAATGAACAGCCAAATAATCATCAAAGTATGACCTTTAGACTTTAGTTTTAGCCTCGTTTCCAAATTCCCAACCATTAGTAGTGCTAAGTATTGTTATAGCTAGCGTCACTAAAATTAGTAATAATGAATGGAGCCTCGTGTTATTGTAATTAATTATGAACGCAGCCTGAGTTTTTTTTACCCCCAACTGAAAGTGCAGCCCAGCTCATATAAATATAAATATATATAATATTAAATACAGTTATAATTGTACCGCAGTTACATATTCCTTTTAAAAAATATGGTGTCTAATATTTAAAAATTAATTAATTTTTATGTAGATTTTTTATTTATTTACTTTTTTGAAAAATCAATATATTATGCTTACGCACTCTATTATTATAAATATAATTTTTATATATATTATATATATACGGTATTAACAAAGAGTTTTATGTCAAAAGAGTACCCTCTATTCCAGTACTTATCAATGATATTAAATAAAAAAAGAAAAAAGAAGGTGATGCTGATTCATTGATGAATGATAAGGCCTACCGAAATTCAATACGTGTAAAATGCATTTGTTGAAAATTGATTTAAATAAATAATAAATAATTATTGGTTACCAATTGAGCATCCAAGATTCGAGAGTGATCTGTCGTGCTGATCTCATCATTATTAAATATATATATATATATATATATATATAATATCTCCTCTCTTATCAATAAAAATTAATTAACCATGAGACGTCAGTAAGTGACATTGAATGAGCAACCAATAAATTAAATACCATAATTAGGAAGTACTTTATAGAATTATTATTGATAATAAATAAATATTTGATGTGCACGTAAATTTTAATTTATAAATTAACGTAATTTAATCTGTTAAATTATAAATTTATTTTTATTATAAAGTATATAAGATGTGTATATATATATATATATGGCTATTGGTTTATTCCTCGTCACGCGGCGTCTGATCCTGATCGTGAATTGTTTTTCTTATTTCGTTTCAATAACATCATTATCTCGACCAAATAAGAAAGAAATTGTACGTACACTTAATGAGGACAAAAATGAAGTACTACACTGTAACTAAAATGCGTTTTTTCAGTATTCACTAGCAAAAAAGTCATTTTCCTCGTAAGCAATCGAAAACAAATTTGAATGTTCCAACGTCCAACATTGGTTTCAATTCCAAATTGCTCGAAATTCTCAAACTTTTACTAAGATTCTTTTTTCTTTGATCACAAAAGCAACCGAAATTTGGACTTTAGAGGCACCGAAATTGATTATCTTATATAATTCCATGTCCAAAACAACTGTAGCTAGTATTGGAGGTTGAGTCTAGATCCATTAATATGTTCTCTTTGGATAATATATGAGAGCCCCTAGGAGCCGGACGAGGTAAGTATAGTTTATTTCTACCATCTAATAATTGTGTGACACGTATAGATTCTAGCAAATAAAAAATAGAATTGACGGTAGATAACAAAATATTGCATCCCTCCTCTCTCTCCATTTCTATCTCTCCCCTCTTATTCCTTCCCTACGAATAAAAAAGGTCTGGTTCTAATCCACCATAGCTATAAGCTAATCAAAGAAGCAAAAACCAAAGATCTCAAGAAGAAAAAGGTTGCTCTCAAATTTGACTGCTTCTTTCTATTTACCATTTCATCTTAAAAAAGGATGAAAAAATAAATGCAGCCAAAACAAACCCATCTCTCCTTCTCTAGCCTTTTATAACATAAAGGGTGTAAAGTGGGCTCATAATCTTTGTAATCTTTGGCAAATACCTACTTCGAGTTTTGTATTCCTATGATTTGATTTTGTCACTTTTTCTCTCATTGAATAGAGGACGTGTTGATGCTGTAAAAATCGCACAACAAGCTAGAAGGGAAAAAAGAGTCATTTCCAGCCCACTATGGCGACTTGGGCCTTGTTCGGTGTTGTTTGGAGCCTCTGATAGTATTCCGATGAGACTGTACGGGGGCAATGCGTACCTCATAGCGGTGAATGAAAAACATAAGTATAGATTTTGTCAAATACCTACTTCGAGTTTTGTATTCCTATGATTTGATTTTGTCACTTTTTCTCTCATTGAATAGAGGACGTGTTGATGCTGTAAAAATCGTACAACAAGCTAGAAGGGAAAAAAGAGTCATTTCCAACCCACTATGGCGACTTGGGCCTTGTTCGGTGTTGTTTGGAGCCTCTGATAGTATTCCGATGAGACTGTACGGGGGCAATGCGTACCTCATAGCGGTGAATGAAAAACATAAGTATAGATTTTGTCAAATACCTACTTCGAGTTTTGTATTCCTATGATTTGATTTTGTCACTTTTTCTCTCATTGAATAGAGGACGTGTTGATGCTGTAAAAATCGTACAACAAGCTAGAAGGGAAAAAAGAGTCATTTCCAACCCACTATGGTGACTTGGGCCTTGTTCGGTGTTGTTTGGAGCCTCCGATAGTATTCCGATGAGACTGTACGGGGGGAATGCGTACCTCATAGCGGTGAATGAAAAACATAAGTATAAAGCAATAAAAGAGATGAACACATGAGTTTACATGGTTCGGCATAATGTCTACGTCCACGAGCATTTAGGGAGGTGAAATCTACTATAATATTTTTATTTACAGTCTCTCATGGTCTCTGATTCCTCACTGTAGAATGGTGGTTTCGGATACATTTGCTGGAGGAAAATTGGTCCCTGGAGCTCCCTATTCTCAGGTTGGAGGAGAGGTCGAAGAGGAAGAATGAGAATTGAAGAAGCTGCCCCCTTGGTCATCTGGCTGAAGGCCTTTTATACATCTATTTGTTGTGCATGCCTGTCATTGCGATTGTTAGGATGCATTCTTTTCCCACTTGCGCCACTCATGTTGATGCTCTGAAGCCCTCCTGCCACCTACCTGTCATGTCCCCATTTGTTCCCCATTTGATGCCTTTTGTCTTAGAGCACTAGTCGTGGGCTCAATAAACTTTAACCAAAATTTAACTAAGAAATCTACTTTTATAAATTTTAGCTAGCCACTTTTCACAACATCAAATAACAAACTTAACAAATCTTTCACTATTATATTAAAATATTGATTTTAAACTTTTCATTTATGTTAATTCTAATTGTAATTTGAATTTCTCCAACGGCAATATTTTCTAACGGCTATATTTCTCCAACGGTTATATTCTTCCACTATAAAACATAACATTTAATCAACAATTTCATTCACTTCAACTCAAGTGTCATTGTGAAACCTTTTCTTTTCATTTTCTCTCAATGGATCGTTCACTTTTTCACAAAATGACACTTATCGATTCAGATTCTGACGAAGAATTTGAGATAGCGAGACAACTTATGTTAAAAGAAGAATGATCAAGCCCACATGGTTCTTCTAAAAAATCACGTAAATTCATAAGGCGCGATCGATTGCAAGCCCACCAAAATCGTTTTCGTGACTATTTTGCTAATCCTTCAATTTATCCTCACAAATATTTTCGAAAGAGGTTTCAAATAAGTCGTTTGTTATTTCTTCGTATCTAAGTTACGGTAAAAGTCCATGAACGTTATTTTGTCCAAAGACCAGATAATTCTGGAAGGCTTGGTTTTTCTTCCCTTAAAAAAATAACAGTTGCTTTGAGGATGCTTGCATATGGTGTCACGACTGATTTTATGGATGAATATTTGAAAATTGGAGAGACTACTGCATTAAGAAGCCTAAAAATGTTTGTCAAAGCAGTTGTTTCAATTTTTTATGAAGAGTACTTAAGGAAACCTAACAATAATGACATTGTTAACTGCTCGCAGTTGGTGAGAAACGTAGATTTCCAGGTATGTTAAGGAGCATTGATTGTATGCATTGGAAATGGAAGAACTGCCCAACTGCTTGGCATGGTATGTACTCTGGTCATATCCACGAACCAACAATCATTTTAGAAGTAATGGCTTCTTACGATCTATGGATTTGGCATGCTGTTTTTGGATTACCAGGATCTCATAATGATATAAATGTACTTGATATATCATTTATATTTTTTAACCTTACTCAAGGGCTTACTCCGACTGTTAATTACAATATTAATAGTCATAACTATGCAATGGGATACTATCTTGCTGATGACATTTATCCGTAATGGGCAACATTTGTTAAGACCATCTCAACTCCCAAAGGAAACAAGAAAAAATATTTTGCTGCAGCTCAAGAGTCCGCAAGGAAGGATATGAAGCGTGCTTTGGTGTGCTTCAAACACGATTTGTTATAATTCGTAGACCTGCATGATTTTTTTTACATTGAAACGCTTAATGATTTTATGATGGCATGCATAAATTTACATAATATGATCATTGAAGATGAACGGGTTGACAACGAAGAAGAATAGTTCGAATATAAACAGTTGGCAGAAAGCACACATGATTCAGTGTCAATTGGCCCTACACCTGAATTTAGTGAATTCATTCAACGCCATCATGCTCTTAGGGATAGGAAAATCAATTGTCAGTTCCAAGCAGATTTCATCGAGCACTTATGGCAACAATATAGTGCCTCATAATGCTTTAAAGTCTATGGACCATGGTTGTATTAAAGTCTATAGTTGTATAAGAGTCTATGGTTGTATTAGAGTCTATGGTTGTATTAAAGTCTATGTTTGTATTAAAGTCTATAATTGTATTAGAGTTTATGGTTGTATTAGAGTTTATGGTTCTTGTTCTATGGTTGTATGAAAGAAGTTAACAAACATAAATGTAAAGATAACACATCAAGTAAACATTACTTCTTAAAACATAATCAACAAATCATAAATAAAACAAATATAAAACACTCATAAGTTCAAATCACAAATAAAACATTACTCCATAAAAAACATATTCAATTAGTTTTTCCTAGCACGACTTGCAAGTATTTCCATTTGTCGTTGAAGATAATATTGTTATAGCATTGGAGGCATGGTACTTGTATTTAACGCCTCTTTCATCTTCTTTCTTTCTTCATTTCATACCTTCTCCTGCTCAAGTAACACCTTCTCTATCTGAATACGCACTTCTTCCTGCCTAAGACTCACTTCCGATTGTCTAAGACTCACTTCTTCTTACCTAAGACATAACATCTTATTGTCATAATCACGTGCTTCTTGCATAAGTACAAGTTTACTCTTTTTAATTTCTTTCATCTCATTTAGTACCACGAGAGAATCGGACTCCGTCATTTCTTTTCTCTTTCCTTTCTCTTTTTTTGCTTTACGGCCAAGGTCGAACCAAATTTAAAGATGCTGCATTAAAATCCTCATCTTTGCCTAAATTTATTGAATTTGGTGTCGAACCATTCGAACTTGATTTTTTCTTCGGTTTCACTATTTCCATATGTTCCACCAAGTTTGGATGGAATCTCAACACTCGCCAACAATGATCAAAGTTAAAAGTTTTCTTCTCTAACTGCAAGAACATGACCTTTGATTTGCCAATCTACATACATAAAGCACCATGGTTACTCCATAAGATAAAGTATTTTAAAAAATTACTAGCATGCCAACAAATCACAAATAAAAGGTGGAGAACATACCTTGTCTTGCTCGTTAAAAACACTTGGATGCATTCTTTCAACTTGTGCCAAGTAACCACAAAACTTATTTACCGCTTGTTGAATCGTCGACCACCGATTCATTAAAGATGAGTAGTTACGTAAAGAGTCAAATTTCTTGTTTTTCTCAAAATATTTATGAATTCTTTTCCATAACATTGTGTGCTTTTGATCTTTTCCTTGCACCGCATCTAATGAAATTTCAAGTCATCCCTCCACAAGCATCAAATCTTCCTCGTTAGTAAAATTATTACCTCGTTGTAGTTTTCGTCCACTCAGTTCAACCTCAATAATCTCAACTTGGGGTGGAGAGAGCTGCTGTCCATTAATCTCAATTCTGGCACTCATAAAAAAGTCATTGTTGTTTAGAAGATTTGTGAAGTAGGCATCACGGTGGGTGGATGTATCCATTCCTAACAGGAGATGTGAGAACTGATAAAATTTACAACTTAAAAAATGTCTTATAAAAAGAAAATGCATCAAAACAAACACATGGAAATGCAGAATAAGGAAAATTTCATCTTCTTGTCCATAGATGTTTGATACTGCTCCCTATTTCTATCTAATCGTTTATTTGCACCAGATGTACCTTATTCTGCCTTTCCATTTCTCATTTGACAAGCTTTTTTTAAAATTAAAAAAAAAATTGTGTATTTTGCAGCGAAATGAGGAAGAAAACCCAAGAGCTTAGGCGCATCTCTAAAATTGGACAGAAAGCAAAACCCTCATAACTGATAATTTATACCCATACTTTTCGTATAAAATAAGAGATTACATCAATAGATTTCTTAAGTTTCAGTTATTGGTATAATGGTTCATATAGTCCCAAGGTTAATTTATTTTTAGTAAAAAAAAAATGTGATTTTGTATACTTCAAGCATTTCTATGCGAAAAGAAAAATAAACCATTACCCAAAGATAAATTGTCACAAAAATTGGTTGAGAACGGCAAGAATTAATTATCTTTATATTACTCTATAATTGCGGAATTATTAAAGCTCAATAGATATTATAGCCTTCAGCAAAATAGACATTACTAATCTTATAATATTGAAATTTCACTTATCTTTGAGTGTGTATATTAGAATCAGTGATCTTATAGAGCACTTTCACAAACACAAAGAAGGCACATGCAGTACTGCACAACCAAAAGTAATCAAAAGTAGAGTTCTCTCAATGTACAAACAGCAGATACTAAGGATTTTAGAATACAACAGTAGATGAGAATGAAGATGAAGTTGATAGATTCACAAAACAAGTAGAAAAAAACTAAAATATCGTTTTAGAGAATAATTAAGTTGACAATTTCTTTACCTGGGAACAAGTTGATAGATTTTGGCAAATTGAGATGAGTGAAGAAGAAGTGTTGCGATGGTCTGCGTCCAAAAATTTCATTTTTGCGATGGTTTTGTATCTAGAAGTGTTGTGATGGTCTGAGAATGAAGAGAGTTGGGTTTATTTGTTGGATTTTTTCTACAGAGCGGGAGTGAGAAGTAGCGAGAAATGCAATATTTTAGTCAAAAGTAATATTTGGCCAGCCCCCTTTGACTCAACAAATTTAGCCAGCCCCTTCATCTGAAGTTAAATTTACTGTACATTTAGCCAGCCCAATGTTGAGCTTCATTTTGCACTTTAGTTATTCTTTGGTTAAAATTTGATTTTAGGTAGTCCACTTTTAATGCTCTTATAAGCCCTCCTGGCACCTGCCTGTCATGTCCCCCTTTGTTCCCCACTTGATACCTTTTGTCTTATCTCCTATGTGGCTTGGTGGGATATTGGGCTTCATACTTTTACCCACTTACAATACCCCGCAATTCTTAAGGACAACTTGTTCAATAAGGATCTTAAGAATCTTTAAGATAAAATATGCAGCATAGAGTCATCAACAAGAAAACAAAATAATCCTGCTTGTGTTACGTAATAAGTGTCCCCATAAGTGAATTCAGGTAGGGGGTGTATTCGGTCGTGTATGATGCCAGTTGTGAAACTCAGATGTTTGTTGTTATTTATAAAGTGTATGTTCGTTTGATGCCTTTGTTTTTGTTGTTAATGTTGGAGTTTGTGTGAAGTAATCCATGCAAAGTGGTTAGAGGGCTCGTCAACCCCCTGGGTTCATCTTAGGCGGTTGCCGAGCCTGTCGGCTCATTCCCAAAGGTAACCCATTGATAGTGGTTATGGCTTAAGCGTCACTCGATGCGAGTCTAATGACTCGAATTGTCTTAGACGAGGGGTTGGCGAGTCTAGAAACTTGGCCTTACCTTGTAGCAGGTCTAAAGACCCGACTTCTTGCAAGTATAGAGACTCGGCTTGTTGAACAGGGAGTCGGTACCAAGTCCAGAGACTTGGCCTTACCCTGCAATGAGTCAAGAGACTATTCTTCTTGCGAGTGTAGGAACTCGGTTTTGTTGGATGAGGGGTCATTACCAAGTTCGAAGACTTGGTTTTGCCCTGTAGTGAGTCAAGGGACCCGTTTTCTTACAAGTGTAGGGACTCGACTTTGTTGGACGGAGGGTCGGTACCAAGTTCCTGCCTTACCCCGCAGCGAAGCAAGGGACCCGTCTTCTTGCGAGTGTTTGAACTCGGATTTGTTGGACGGGGGGTTGGTATCAAGTCCAAAGACTTGGCCTTACCTTGCAGAGGGTTTAGGGATCTGACTTTTTGCGAGGGTAAGGACTAGGCTTTGTTGGAAGAGAGGTCGGCGTCAAGTCAAGGGACTTGGCCTTACCCCACGGCTAATCTTGGGACCCAACTTCGTTGAACGGAGGTGTTCATCCATACCAAATCGCTCCGCCAAAGTGCGGGGCCACATGACCGATGTTTTCACACTACAAGAAGTAATTTCGTTAGTAGAAATAAATTCACACAAATTTCGAGAGACAATATCAGGAAGATTTTTAGTTGCTGTAGTCAATCATTGCTTGACTACTGTAGTCAATTCGCAGCTGTCTGTCGCTTCTCCCTTGTTTGCCCTTCTCCCATATTTCTCTTTCTTTTTTTAGAGTCAATGAGCATCATTGCATGGGACATGCAAGCTTGATTCAACGTGGGGTCCAACAAGTCTCGTGCTATCGAGGAACCATGTCTGAGAAAGTGAGAAACGGTCCTACTCATGCAAACGAGTCCCGCCCGAGCCCTGCAATGGTGCATTGTTCGAGCCCTGTGCAATAGGGTTCAAGTCTCACACAAGTGAGGAGTCTGAGCACTGTGTTGTGGAGTCCGAGTCCTGTGCAAGTGGGGAGTCCGAGCCCTATGTATTTGTGGTGGTTTGCCCAAGTTGATGAGAGTTCGCAAGTTTACAGCTATGTGGCCGAGGAGCTTGGTAAGTGGGTACCGTGCAACCCCGTGCAAGTGAGGTTCCCGAGCTGAGGGGAGCAATGTGAAGGGTTGGTGGCTCCCGAGTTGACGACTGCCAAGCAGATGACTTCCAAGACCGGTGATCACCAAGCAGGTGGTTCTGTCCTGAGCTAGTAGGCTGCCATGCATGAGCTTCCCGAGCTGCTAGCTCCCTCCTAGATAACTCCCGAGCAGGAGGGGCCATCCCGCACAAATGAGGTGCAGCTGATTTCTCTGGCAGATGTTTCCTGAGCCGAGTAAATCCTAGGCAGAGGAGTCCCTAGTTGGTGGGCTGTGGAGATTCCGGGCTGTTGCGCTGAGGAGGTGCCAAGCTGTTGACTCCCAAGTAGTAAGTTCCCTAGTTGGTGGGCTGCCATACATGAGCTTCCCGAGCCCCTAGGTCCGTTCTAGATGACTCCCGAGCGGGAGGGGCTGTGATGGAGACTCCCGAGTGGGTTGGCCATCGAGCTGAGGGACTGTGATGGAGAATTCTCGAGTGGGTTGGCTATTGAGTGGGGTGTTGCCCAAGCCAAGGTGCTGGTGTGCAGGACCAAGAGCAGAGGAGGGCCCCGTGTGGGGTGTTGCTCCAGCCGAGGTGGCCGTGGAGGGCCATGTGAGCGAGCGATTGTAGGCTCCTCTCACCAGGCTCGCAGTTGAGAAAACCGTGGACTCGTCGGGTTCCCACTCGTCGAGGTTGCAGGTTCCCATTGTCGGGAGACACTTTGAGTCTTGGGAGCACACGAGCAATAGACGTTTGCCTCCAAAAATTGTCGTCGGTTGAGGGTGGACCACCGACAGGTCGCCTGACCTCCCGCGAGCTTCTTCATGGCTGCACAAGTTGCCATTCGCAACCCAGGCGCTGGGTGTGGCCCCGCAGGAGGGGGATCACCCTACATCGGACAGAAACTCCCAGCGACCCAAGTGGTGGTTGCCAGAGGGTCAGAAGGTCTCACAGTGGCAGTTGTGAGCCCTTCGAAGGTGTTGGGAAATGTTTACACATTGCCCCGCCATGCACGATGTGCACAGCCAGCACCTACAGTGACCGCCATGGCCGCGGCAGAGAATGCCGGCGGCCCTTGCGGTGGCCCAGAGTGCCCATTGGTGACGCCACAGCGTGGGTACAAGGCTGCCCACAGGTGCATGGGACGTGCACCTGTCTGGTTGCCATTCACAGTTCCATGCATGACTTCTATGTGCGAGGCGGCACTGTGCATTTAAGTGCACAGTCCCGTTTATGACACATGTGCAGACCACTTGTGCAAATAAGTGCACAGTAATTACCTACAAGTGCATGCGCCCTGAGCATAGACTACACTCTTTCAGGGTTGGAGAGACGAGTGGCCCGGGCATTTGGATTGCACGTGCCATGTGCAGGCCCTTACGGGCCCGGTATTGCCATGGTGCCGTTAATAAAAATAAGAGCAAAGCAGTTAGGTGTACTTATCTGGAGTAATTTTTTCCTGTCTATTTGGAGATTATTTAGTGCACTGAAAAATCGTCATTCTCTCACATCCGGCTTAGAAAATGATCAGATCCCACAGACGGCGCAACTGTTGATACTGTAAAAATCGCACAACAGACTAAAAAGAGAGAAAGAGTCATTCTCGGCCCACTGGGGAGACTTGGGCCTCGCTCGGTGTTGTTTGGAGCCCTTGGCATTGTTTCGATACGGTTGTACTTCAATGACGGTGAATAAAAAATATAAGTGCAGAGAAATAAAAGAGATGACACATAGGTTTACGTGGTTCGGCATAATGCATACGTCCACTGCGTTTTGGGAGGAGAAATCCACTGTAATATTCTTGTTTATAGTCTCTCATGGTTTCCGATTTCTCACTGTACAATGGCTGCTTCGGATATATTTACTGGAGGAAAATTGATCCCTGAAGCTCCATGTTCTCAGGTTGGAGGAAAGGTCGAATTGGAAGAAGGAGAACTGAAGAAGCTGCCCCTTGGTCATCTGGTTGAAAGCCTTTTATACATCTATTTGTTGCACATGTCAGGATGTCTTTTCTTCTCACTTGTGCCACTCATGTTGATGCTCTAAAGCCCCCTATCATGTCCCCCCTTGTTCCCCACTTGATGTCTTTTGTCTTATCTCCTATGTGGCCTGGTGGTATATTGGGCTTCATACTTTTACCCCCTCACAGGAAGTATTATTAGACACAATCTTAGAGAGTGAGAAATGTGAAGCAGATGGAGGAAAGTGAAGCTAGCTCTTGACATCAACTCCTGGCTTTACGCTCCTCACACTCTGGAGGGGAGAGAGAAAAAAGAGAAAGAGGAGAGGAAAGAGAAAAGAGAGAAGTGATTCCCAACCATCTCACCCATTTATTTAACGTAAATTGCCTACGTGTCGGCTTATAATTAAAGGGTGTAAGACATAACTAAACACCATATCCGGTTTGATGTTAAACTCATAATATATATAAATATATATATAT
Organism: Pterocarya stenoptera; assembly: GCA_003123785.1. Lineage (NCBI taxonomy): Eukaryota > Viridiplantae > Streptophyta > Magnoliopsida > Fagales > Juglandaceae > Pterocarya > Pterocarya stenoptera. Next base: position 125,856 of record QEOT01004324.1, read on the forward strand.
TAAAGATAACATGATCCGTTCAAGGTGGCCTTTGTTGGCATTCACGAGAAAACGAAGTCGTTTAGTCATGAAAGGAAAAATAGAAGAAGTGATATATGCAATCTTAAGATGTGCATACATCTCACATTCTTTCTTTCTTTTTTAAGTAGATAAATTTGATATTTTTATGAAAAATAAATCATTTTTTTAGTAGTGAACTTTATTTTTTATCAAATCGTACACGGAAATACTGTATCTAACATTACTATATTGACTCGTTAACAAAAACTCTATGTGTAGTCACTTTTGCGTACTTCTTACGTACTCCATTAATGTAATTGACTGCTTCACTTTTTTTTAATATTAAATAACTGTTTTGGTCAATCACATCAATGGAGTGTGCAAGGAGTAAGTAAAAATGACTGTATGTAACAAAACTTGTTGGTTAAAAGAGTTTTGATCAGGAGTTTTGCTACTCATCACCCCCACACACCACACTTACTTTTATTTTTTAAAATTTTCTTAGTTTTATTCTTTCTAAACTAATTGAGTTCTTCTACTCATTATTCATACATCATACATTTGGTAATTGAGGTGGAACGGTAATATATAACTCTTTTCCCTTTGAGAGAGAGAGAGAGAGAGAGTACTGATTCGCAGTGGTGATAATTGAGGTGGAACAATTTGGTAAAAGAAGAATGTTACAGCCACAAATGAATTACACAAAAGTAATTTCATAAACTGACATGACTTCATGTGATCCATCAAATCTGCTTTACAATAAAAGTAACTTTATAATATGATAAATCACATAAATTTATAGTAATTTATAAGATTATTTTTATATAATCACTTTGTAGCTATAGTATTTTTCTCGATTAAAAAGCTCCTTCGTGTATGGGGAAACTTGGTTCAGCTCATTCTCACAATAGATTATACTTTAGCTGACTTTGGGCCTACGAGGCTGGATGGGGCCTCGTGGAATGAGATGAGCCTCCCCTCCCCACATACACAAAGGCTTTTACATTCAGCTTCTTCCGTTTGTTAGCTTGGGAGCGATAATATCGATAAAATATTTTTGTTGAATGGAGTACAAATACTTTTAAAAAAGTAGGACTTATATAATTTTTTTTTTTTAAATGTATTATTTTTTTTCTAGTGGCTCTCACTTTTTTAAAGAACTTGACATGTTTGTACATCTTGGGCTTGCACTAATCATCTATTATTTTAGAGAAATGTTATGCACCATCTTCATAACTATCACCCTTATCTTCCAAACATTTGATATCATATAGAGTATGACGAGAGCATAATAATAAAAGAGGACAGCAAAATAGCATTTCTCAATAATATATTTGTTGGGTGTAAAATTTTCAACATAATCCAAATAACAAAAGGTCCATTTTTAGAACCCAAATCCAGATAATAAGGTGGCTGAATATAATATATAAGGGATTCACAAGGGATAACTCCCACTCGACCCCTTCACCAACAAATCGTGTATAAATATCACCACAAACAAGTAAGTGGGAGTAACTAGTTTTAAAGAACTTACTTACCATGTTCTATCACCTCAAAAATATCCAAGTTAATTTGTAGAGTGTCTCAAGCCGGCCCAGCCCAATTGAGTTTGAGGGTAGGTTCAGCGAAGAAGAAACAATGATACTACTACAATCCTACATAGAATAAAGATTTGGAGATAAATTCAGCATTTTTTGTTTTCGTAAATTAGATGAGATGAGTTGAGATTAAAGTTAAAAAATTAAATAAAATATTGTTAAAATATATTTTTTTTAATATTATTTTTATTTTAAAATTTGAAAAAATTAAATTATTTATTTTATTTTATATTAAAATTTAAAAAAATTATAATAATTAAATGAGATGAATTGAAAAGTTTTCTGAAAACAAATGAAAAACATACAAATTTCCCACTCTCAATATTGCATTAAAAAAAGAGTGGCCATGTTAGGTAATCACTTACTCTGTGTTAGATACCTAGTTTGGATACTTCAAATATTTTTGAAATAATTTATTATTTTATTATTATTATTCAATATTTTATCATTATTTTTTTTTATTATTCAAAAAATACCTCACTAGCTAAAGCTAAATGCAAATTTCATCGTCTGCACGTGCCTGACTCCGAATTTTATGAAAAAATTGCCAGTAGTGTGTATATATTTCCTTTCTTGCATGTTTCTAACTTCTATATGGACTTACTTTTGTTTTGTATTTAAAAAAATAAAAAATTTATAGATTGGCAATCTAAGGGCTGATAGCTGGAAAAGTCACACTTGTCACCATCCTACAACTCAACATCATGGCCATATGAAGAATCCATGCACGTGACCTGAACCTAACGGCATCGTACCACATCATTATTTCAAACAAAAAGGAAAACTTTGACATCTCTTGGTAAAATTTTGACATCGTACTTCACACCATTATATATATACGTGCCCATAGCGAATGTATCCTATAGAGATAGGGGACCAACTTCACAAAAGCTTTTATCTAATCAATTTGTGAAAATTAGATATGAAAGAATTAGCATGTCATTAATTACCATTATCATGTAGTTTCCAAAAGAATGTTAAGAGTTTAGCAACAAATATGTACTAAACATTTTGATCATTAAATTTATATTTTTTAATTTTAAATAATATTATATACAATTCTAACATTTGAAAATAAGTTATGTCTACTATTAAAAAAATAATTTTTTCTAATAAATTTTAAATTTATCTATTTTTTTTAAAAGAAATATGCAAGACTTGTATATCTTATGACTCTAAATATAATTTCTCAAAAAGTAAACACAATCTTGAAAAACTTGTTAAAAAACTATTTTTTTTTACAGCAAGATTCATTTTTTTACAAAGAGCATGGGCCAGACTTACATTTTAGATTTCATATCTAGCATAGCAATATATGTATATACATTTGAATTTAAAAGCGGATAAAATTAAGAACAAGATCAAAGGTTGCCACAATATTTCGGTCTAATATTGGTGATGTTGCCCTTCCATAAAAGCCACGGAATGCAAAAGTACTCAGCGAAGTGCAAGGCTTAGGCTGTGTTCCTACGACCTATGCATGGGAACGGAATTAAGGAAGATAAAGTTTGTGCCCGTACTGACTCGATTTTCGTAGACTCATACTTTGGAAAATAAAATTGTATGCCAAAGTAGCATTTATAGTTTTGTACACCTAGTCTATAATAAATAGTCACGGTCTAGTGTCTACATTCAAAAAATATTTGAATGAGTGCTTAAAATTATTGACGTTTAATATCTTCTCAGATTCTACTGTTAATTATGCGTGTCCATTGAAATCCAGCCACAAAATGGCATGAAATTGATTATCCTCTCCAAAAATATTAATCCCAATTTTCTAATTTTAATTTTATATTAAATAAGTATTTTATTAATTGTGCTTTGATTTTTTTTATTTTTTATTTTTATTTATGAACTTAGTTTATTTATTATTTTTTAATATCTATTTGGGGATAATTGGTAATTTCTTAATTTTTACGCGGCTTTGACAGGATAGATGGAAGTGGTTTCATTTTGCTTGAATGCAGAGTACAGAGGATGCACCAAATCCAGGATAAGACATCATGCACCATAATACACCATAAAATTGGTGTCCCCGGTACAACTCTAGCGGCATCATGATCCCCCTATCTCATTTTCCCATCATGCCCATCATGATTATATCATCATAACCATTATACAACTGTACGGTGATCCTTATTCCCATACTAATTTTACTCTTTAAATTACAAATTTTGCACTAAAAAAAGCTGTAAATATCATTTCTCGATTATGCTATCTACAAACAATCTCAATTGTGATACATTGAACCATCTCAATTCTTGACCTGACCTCACTTTCTTGGTGCAGCCTACTGTAGACTTGAACACAAGTAATTAATTGACCAGAATCGTTTAAAGAATGACAAAGGATGTGTTTAGTGATCCTTAATGGTATTCTTTGTGAAAACTAATGGCACTCACTATAAATCCTGGTGGCAGAATATCAACTAAACTAAATTGGATGTTAAATTCTGATTTGCATCCATCCTTTCAATTACTTTGCGCTTTTTTTTTTTTTTTTTTCATTTTTGTCTTTGAGTTCTAAAATCATAATCTGAATCCATTCATCTTGTATTTTGGTAGCATAATCTGTATTTTAGATTTGGATTTGGATTTTTAAATTATTCATAATTTCAAATCCAAGACTTTTAAAACTTGTTTAGTTTTGATACAAATTCAAACCCAAATTTTAATATATGACCCAAATAAGAAATTAAGATCTTAAAGTCCCAAATCCAAATCCAAATCCATTCATCTAAATGTATTATCACCGAACAACTTTTGGTAAAGTATTTAGTTGCTATGGATTGTCACTATATATATATATATTTTAAAAAAGTTTTATAGTCATAAATAGTATATATATTTAATAAAAATAATTTTCTAATCTACCGTATTATATCAAGTACATTAATTTATAAATTTATTTTTATGATATAATTTTATAATTAAAATATTTATATGCATATTAATTAGACTTTACAAAATTTTAAATTTATTTATTTTTATTTTTTTAATATTATTGTACTTACATCATTTAACAAGTCCGCCTTATAAATGACAGCAACTCGGTTTCGCCAAACGGCTCCCTTTGATTAATTTTATTTTTTTAATTTATTGTGGAACAAAATTGAATATATTTGTTTGAATAATAAGATAAGATGAAATAATTTTAAATAATTTGAATAAAATATTATTATAAAATTATTATTTTTTTGACATTTAAAAAAATTATAATAATGAGATGAGATATATTAAAAATGTTTATGTTATCTTTGGAACCTAAAATAACAATAAAATTATGGTAAAAAATAGCCAATGACTGTTTCCCACTCGTCCAAGAAAGAATCTCTGTTCTGACGCGAGAGAATAAACAACCCAAATGTTGCAACCTTGCACTTTTGCAAACGTCGCACGTGGGGTCTTCTCCACGTGGCTTATAACACGCTTGGCCCCATTAAAATTTTCTCGACCCGAGAAATTTTATATAGAAAAAAAATAATTCTTTTGTCCATACTCATAGCAGTGGGTTGGATCTTGTGCTACTTCTAATACAATACAAGATAATCGTATTTTTTTAATCCCCACCCTTTTTTAATTAAGTATGAAAGAACTTGTCGTGAGCCATTACCACTAAATATGGGTTTTTTAATGAATAAAATAATATAACCAATAAACAAATATATATATATATATTTAAAAGATGCATTAAAAATTTATTAACATGGCCATGTCAGGTAAAAAATAATCGAATTTCTAATAGAATAAACCTAACATGTCAGTGTATTTTAAAAAGCAAATGGCTTTGTTCATATATGAATTTTGTTTTTAATATTTTTTTGAGAAATAATATTTGTAATCGTAAAATATATAAATGCGATATAATTTTTTTTAAAAGTGAGTAAATATAATATTCATATAAAAATAATAATTTATATAATAGATCCTAATCTTTTTCAAAATGATTATATAATGTTTATGTACTATACGATTATATATAACATTATATTCTTCTTCTTCTTTTTAAATCTTTTAGGCCGGAAGTTATTAGGAAAGTAGCATAAATAGCAACTTGATAATTAAAAAGAGATAATTAATTAACAAGGTGGAGATTTTAAAAAAACAAATGCCCTTTATTGTCCCACACTATGTACCTTTCTCATTAACATTTTTGTCTCCAATTTTTTTTAAATTAATATATAGATGAATAATTATAGATACAGTTTTTGAATTTACAAATCCAGCACATTTATTTCGAAAAATAATAAATTTCAGCATAACAAAATAAATATTTTTATCTTAAATTTATTTTTATTTTTTTAATGATAGTGCACATAAGTTATATAGTTTAAAATTGTACAAATTACTCTTTATAGGTAACTCTTTTCTTTCGAAATTGACCAAAACTATTATTATTATTATTATTTTAATATTCTCAGGCATTTCATCCATTGGACTTTGAGGGATTTGTTAGTGTTTGGGGTCCCACATAAATTGCTCCATAGCTTGTCTCTACCGAATCATTCTAC
>QEOT01004326.1:0-10970 GCA_003123785.1 Pterocarya stenoptera
TACATATAAATGCAAGAATTAAATACGATCATATATCTAGCTATGAGCTGCTAGATTCCTTTCTACTTTGTTATTGCTCAGATTAAATAAATTCAGTTTTAACAATCTGCTGTTGGGTTCTGCTGCAATGTTGTGTTTGGTAGCTGTTTTGAGAGTAATTGTATCAACATCCTTGCGGCGTCACACTTATTCTGTCTCTATAGTTTCCCTAATGCCTCTACTTCTACAATCACTTTCACTTTCAAGTATTTGCTACACATTTTTTGTCACTCTAATGCCCATAAATTAAGCAACAAAAAACGGTGAGATTCTCTCAATTCCGTAAATATTTAATGATGGCAAATCCCACATAATGTAAATTGCATGATAAGTTTTATCAAGAGCTAAGATATGTTTTTTTCTTTTTCTTTTTAATAAGAGTCGAATTCGGGTTTATCATGAAATTAGGTTTTATGTTTGCAATCAAATTATTTATCATTAATTTTCAGAGCTATGACATGTTTATTTATTCAAATTTACGAGAAATTTAATTCAAAAATATTATATGTTTATTTCTTTTTAGAATTCGGGTCATGAAAATTATGTAATATGAAAATTCACCTACTAAATCATATCACATTTATATAAAATCAAGTTATTTGAGTCGTTCATTATGAACAGATGGAAGTTAAAGAAAACGTTTAAAGACCGACGGTTGAAAAGAAATACGGATCGGTTTTGTCCCAAGTTGTTGGGATGTTGATCCAAACTTTTTCATCCTATTTAATTAATTATGCATATAGCTTTCGTAGTGAAGGACTATGATTTTGTCATTCTGTCTGATAATATACTTCCGGCCCCTTACTGATGAGTCCCCTGCCAATTTATAAGTAGGTTTTGTTAAAAACAAAATCGTCCAATTTTCGAATTTTGATAATTATAAAGATCCCGTCTGTTTTGTGGGTGAAATATTAAGGAGGGACACAAATTTTCTGCCACCTACCTACGTATCCCCGTTTGCAGGCCGCAAAGAACATTTGTGAACATATATAATTCTCACGGATAAAAGACTCTGACACGCCATTTATTTTCTATCTTTTTATTTTTTCTTTTGTATCCGTTTAAATGAGGAAATAATTTTTACAATTTCTTACTATTTATTATACTTCACGCTCTACTTTTTTTTTAATTTTTTTTATCAAATATATTTTATATGAATAGTGAATAAAAAATTTGAAATAATTAAAAAAAATAAATTCAAATTTTTTTTTTTAAATATTAAAAAATATAGAATATGGATTGTGGATAAATAGTAAGAGGTTGTGTAGCAAAATACAGCTATGTCAGAGGATGAGCAGCTTTAGTTATGATAATTAGATTATGAAGTATGTTTATGTTTATAATTTGGATTATAAAGTACAAAATTCTTTATAATTTGAGAATATAAAGTATAGTTTCTTGCAAATTCTTTGACCACGTCGATTCGTGTTATACATTTTAAAAATAAAAAGAAATATTTTGTCCATCCCATGTAAAACCGTTCGAATAAAAATGCAAATCTAGAATTAAGCAAAATCTTTCTCAAACTGATGTCCTCCATCTTAAATCGTGACATCTTTTAATATTATTCATGTTTCGCCCATGATGCATTATTTAGTCGTATTTAAGTACTGATTGTTAGCACCATTATTTAAAATATATATATGAGGATTGCTACATCTACAAAGAAATTACATAAAAATAATTTTAACACGATTTCATCTGATGTATTAGATCTATTTTATAATAAAAATAATTTTACAATCTGACGAATCACTTCAAGTAATGTCAATTTTTTAAATTATTTTTATATAATAACTTTATGACTAGAGTATTTTTCTATTTATATTGGATGGTGTCATTTTCATTGGCAACTAATTAATGAGTACGTAATATATTGCATGCATCCCAATCCAATGTACGGGTTATAAATTTATAGCATATTCACAATTAGAGGCAGTCAGAAGGCAGGCAGCTGCCCTGAGGCTGGAACCCTTTTAAGCCAACGGACAGTACTATTGGTTTTTAAAAACATTGAAATGCAAATGCAAACATTAAATGCATTTTCTAATATAATAATAACATAACACCAATTTTTCAAATTATTATTCATAATCGTACGGGGCATTACCCACCTACTTTGATATGTAAACTAAATGGAAAAAAATAAAAATAAATAAAAAAATAAAAAGAATGTGTTTTGTCACATTATCGATGTACTAAGAGGAAGGGAGTAACTTCAAAAGAGAATTGGGAGTTGGGATCGAAGGCATGCATTCAAGGAATTTATATTTTCACTGCTTGTATGCAGCAGGTGCATTTATACACGTCAATGGACAAATTGGAGGCGTTAATTTCAGAATTAATTGAGGCTTCGTAGCCTGCCATTTTATTGAATATATGTGTATAGTACGTGCTGATCATAATTCCTTTCTTCTTTTTTTTTTCTCGAACAAAACAAAAATAAAATAAAAAGGTATTATGCATTATAAATATTTGAATAATGCTAATATGCCGTCCTATTTTATCTCTTCATTTTGACTGTTTATATATTTATTTTTATATATATATTTTACTTACTGATTAAGGAAATGATTATTAGTATTTTGATATATTTATTTTATACTTTTTAAAAATATTAAAAAATATATGAATAAGAAAAATTAAAAAATAAAATTTTGCCTAAAGGGCACGCCCTGTAGTCACTACTGGGCAACACCCTAACAACACTCTAAATATTTATAACAAATTTACAATCAAACAACAAAATATTTTTTATTTTTTTTTATTTTTTATTTTTTTTACGAACTGAAAAAAGTATTATTTTGCCCATTCATAAGTAAAGCCTAACTGTTCATGTAATTCCCTAAATTAAAAGTTTTAGAAATTTTAACGAAGGAAATTGTAAAAACACTATATTTAGTACAAGATTGTGATCAGGATTGTAAATGGGATTATTCATCGCATGGGAGGGTAGTAATCTTATGGTTTATGATGGTTCTAATGATTTCTAGTCGTAATAATTTAATTTAAAACATGAGAAATGTTTTAGTTATAAAAATAAACTCATAAATTAACGTAGTTTGACGTGGTACGTTAGATTGTAAAGCTACTTTTATTATAAAATAAATCTAATATAATATCTGAAGTCATGTCAATTTATAAATTTACTTTAATAAGATTTCTTTATAACTGTAATACTTCTTTTAAAATATAAGACAGAGATAGGCATGTGACTCGAATACTTCATTAATACACCAAGTTGTGCTTTAAATGTAGAACTAATTGGATCCCATGAAACTAAACGTTGAGCGGATCAATAATAGAGGAGGATGGGAAATTTTAAAATCTCCAAGTCCAACATCGACTGTCTATTATAAATTACTTTTCTTTATAATTCAAGCTTTGGAAAATTAATATGTAGTGGTTTCTCACTAGGATTATTACATGCATGGGTGTTGTACATGATTCAGGTTGAGCTCAAACTTAGCATGATTTGTAGTTTGAGCCAAGTTGTGGAACATGGAAGTACTTTGATTTCCAGATCTCAAAAGAACCGACCTGATCAGCCTAGAGTCATCCACGGCACTAGAAAAAGTCAAGACCTTATTTTCATTTGGATTTATAAATCATGACATGGGCAGAAGATTAGCAACTTATTGATGTGACACAAAAAATTAACACAAAATTGTGGTTGAGAGTAAGGTTAGTTTGTATAATGTGATAAAATGAGATGATTTTAGATATTTTGAATAAAATATTATTAAAATATTATTATTGTTACGGGATTTGAAAATGCTGAATTATTTATTATATTTTGTATGAAAATTTAAAAAAATTATACTGATAAGATGAGATGAAATAAAACCATCTCTATATCTAAAGAGGAACTAATTGTAAATTCACCACTCGGAGTGTTGTTTTAATTTACATTGGATCAAGGAAGATTGAGAATTGTTAGCCACCTGATAGATCCTGAAAATCTGGGTCAACGCCATCAAAATAAGGGATTGAAGCTACCAAGAAGAAGATGTTTTAAGATGGTGAATTTTACAGTACTGAATCTTAATGTTGGGGTATTGATATATGAGTTATTTTATTCTCAAACATCTACATTACACACTATTTTACGTAATATAATTTGAAATTCAAATGATAAAATCAAATTTTATCGTGTGAACAATAGTTTGTGATGTAGATGCTTGATAATAGAATAACTCTAAAAATATTTAGAATTTTAAATAACAAAAAAAAAAAGGCATTATAATTATTGTTGTTGTTCCTTCTTCTTGATTCAAGAATTGAAATGGAAAGTTCTGTAGTCTAATTGTATAGATGGCTTATATTAATACGTACTTATCCAAGACTGACTTGAAATAAGATGTAGAATAATGAAGGAGCTCAACCTTTGGTTGCGCTCATAAAAGCCCCAACATTATCCACACCCACTAACCACTGAAGACAGCTTACTATTTATTAGAAATAACCAAACAGCAAGTTGTTCATTAATTCATCAAATCTTGACAAAGACACTGTTTGGTTAGTGGGGAATTGATTCCCTTGGAAGGGTATTTTAATTCTACAACATTAAAAATGTCGATGTTGGTATTAACCATAAACAAGAAAAAGAGCTAAATTTGACAAATAGTTATTCTTATCATTATATGATATCAAAGGGGTGTAAGATACGATCTGAATAATGTAAAACTAACTTATATGATATATATCAATCCGATCTATATAATTTATTAAGTATTTAATGATGTTCGGTAAATTCACTCAAGTGACTATATATATTGTTAAGTCTATTTTATAAGGTGTGTCTACATTCACTACTGGGGGCTTCCGCTAAGTATAATAAAGTTTTGTTTTTAAAATTTATAATATTATTAAACAATATTTTCTTAATCACTAAGTCAAAAAATAAAAAAATAAAAATTAGAACAGTAACTTTCAACAGAATTCTTAATTTTTTTTCCCTATTTTATATGTCTATTTTCTCTCACTTTAAGCCTTAATATTTAGTCAAGAACTTTAGGAAATTCCTATCAAGCTAGACTATATTCATGTACTCTACAAACAAAACTGAAAAGGTGAATTTGTACCAGCTATTGAGTTACGTGGTTCAAGCTATAAGATGACTGCAGGGAGTGAACTCAAATTGCTGCAGTTTGTAGTCTGAAAAGATGTTTGATTTTGTTTATAAAACTGAACTGGCAGCGTATAGTAAGCTGTAAACCATTATTAGAACGTGGGTCCAATGATGCCAAGTAAATTAATATTTTCAGGCTTTGTGACTGAAACAATACCCGCGGATGTGAATGTGCGTTAATTTCTCGCCGCAGTGTATTTATGCTAAATGAATATTGCGTATTTCACCCAGGCTATAGCCTTTATCAGACGCAATTATTGTAAAATAAACATCAAGTAATTTTACAAAATTATACCTGTAAATTGATGTGATTTTATATTCTATAATGTGGTATATTAGATTATAAAATTATTTTTATTGTAAAATAGATCTAATATATTATATAAAATTATATTAATTTGTAAGTTTGTTTTTGTAAAATCTCTTTATAACAGTATCACTTCTTTCATGTGAAATTTTATTATATTATAAGCAGTGTGAGAAATCCGTATTTTTTTCATAGATTTATGAAATGTGATAAAAGTTGAATAAAATATTATTAAAATATAATTTTTATATCAAAGTTTAAAAAAATTAAATTATTTATTATATATTATACAAGCGAACGATTATATAACATAAATAATTTATATGAACAAACAGGCCTTATGCCCACCTCTATTCTTGCTGAAATGCGGCAGAGGTTCAGCATGTGAGCATTTCTGCTCCATCTGAGCATTTATCCAATGAGAATTGGCAGCGCCCCAACTACCATCTTGCATCTGGCGCATCTAGAAGAAGTACATGTGGGTCAGGAAAAAGAAATGTTGAAAGGAGAATGTTAGAACCAGCTCCCGGTGGTAGTATATGTTTTTTTTTAAATTATTTTTTATATAAATTAAAATAAGTTTAAAATATCATTAAAAAACACTTCTTTAATCAGAAAGTAAAAAAAAATCATTAAAAAATACTTCCTTAATTACGAAGTAAAATAAAATTATTAAAAAAATCAATAGAAAAAAAAAAGCATAAAAAAAATACTAGAACCCAACAGTAACTCTAACATTATTCATGTTGAAATGATGTTCCATTTGATTTGTGGGGTTTTTATTTTTATTTTTATTTGATTTCAGGGTGTTGCTATCAAATTTCTACCAACTTGCAGTAACATAAAACCTGAGTTGATGTTGGATGTTCAACTTTATGTTTTGCGGTTACACTTATTAATTTTGCATGGATATTCGTTTAAATAGTTGTCCCCATTATTTTCTTAACATTTAAGGTTGAAGGTGGGGTTTGGGTTTTAAAAGATGGGTTTAGGCTTTAGCTTTAAAAGCCGTTGGTTTTGCCTTCGCTGCATTCTCCGAATGAAGGAAAGGCTCACTGCACTTTGGAATTGCAATATTTACTACAATTTCCCTCTTCCTGCATTACTTCTTGTTGGGATTTTTCCTACAATTAATACATTTCCTGGCCTCAATTACACCCTTCTTCTACCCAATACTTCAATTCAATTCAATTCAATTCCATCTCTCTCTCTCTCTACCTAAAACCTCCGTCTCTCACCCACAATTAAATTAAGCTTTAAAGATAACCCTTCGCTCTCCCTTCACCTCACTTATATATATTGGGTCTTGGAGTTCCATATTCAGCTGCAGAAAAACCAGGTTGATTGGCGCCGGAGCTGGTCACGGTTCCTATCTAGCCTCCCTTCAGCCCTTCCTCTCTCTCCTATTCCTATCCCTATCACTCTATACTCAGCCTCAGCTGAAATTGGCAGAGCCCTTAGGATTTGCACAATAGTTCCATTAGTTCTTCAACCTTAAGGTATACCAAGTGACCGCCTTCTTGTAACTCCCCCGTTCTTTGAAATTCATTTTCAAGTTACGTGCTTTGGGTGTGCAATTATTTTCCATGAAACTGCTTCCTTTTTCCTTGTTGAATCAGCTTTGTTTCTTTTTGGTGCTTTTTTGTAGGCAGGGTGAGGCATATTTTCAGAAAGTAGACGCAGAAAGATGAGTCGCAGAAATGGAAGCGGTCCAAAGCTGGAATTGAAGCTGAACCTGTCACCACCTAGACCCAACCCAAGAGTGGGGTCGCCGAGCCGCTCGGCCACGGTGTCGCCGACATCCCCACCAAGCTCGTGCGTGTCATCAGAGCTCAACCAGGATGAGTCTCTCCGATACCCCAACAGCCCTGAGGAGACGTCCATGGTGCTAGTGGGTTGTCCACGATGCCTCATGTACGTGATGCTGTCGGAGGACGATCCCAAATGCCCCAAGTGCAAGAGCACCGTTTTGCTGGACTTTCTTCAGGACACCAGCAGCTCCAACATGAAGACAGGGAAGAGTTAAAAGGGGTACGGCCTCTCTAAATTCCCATAAAAGGGACTAGGACTTCTAGTTTTAGCCTTCTCTAGTCTAAGGTCTTTTGTTTTCCAACTTTCTTTTTGTCTTGGGGGAGGCAGCGCTATCTGCGCTCCATTTTTAGCTCCATCCCATACCAATATCTGAGGAAGATTATTCCTAATCCAGGTATTGTAAAAAAGTTGGGATCTGGAGACCCTGCTTATAAAAGTGGAGCGCGAATATCACTACCTTTTTTTTCATTATTTTCTTAGCTTAATTCTAGAGAATAGGAACATGGGCAATCAGGGGCCTATCTCCTAGTGCTACGAGTGTCTCCGTTTCTTTTTGGGTTCAGCTTTCTTCATCTTGAGCAGAAGACGATGTAAACGAGTTTAGCTGTAGCTGCCCAAAGTTTTCTTTATCAAAATATTAGGTAATATTTATCTTTCTCCTTAATGTGTTTTTTTGTTCTGTCATTACTATCTTTTTAATTATTATTAGGGGTTTGATATTATAATAAACAGATATTTATTAAAAAAAATAGGATGAATATATCATCCTTTAGAAACAAAAAAATGCCACGTCCAAATGGTTAGGTGGTGAAAGTGAAAGATCTGTGAGTTGCCCTTGAGGGTAAACTCTTGAGGTGCGGTAGATTTTCTGGTACATCAAGAAGTTGAAAGCAGGTAGCAAAGTAGGACGGCCTGTGTTTGGGCCCACCTTGACAATTGTCCCTAAATCCAGACAACCCTGTGTTGCCACTTGCATATCTTCAGAGCGCTGGCCCCCGTGGGGTCATTTGCAGGGCCCCATTCAAATGAACCATCTCGTCCGTCCAAGAGAAGATCAGAAGGGTACGATGCAAACATCAAGCCAATCGTATATCAACGAGTTAGGTTCAGTACAAGTCAGGTGACCAAGAATATCAGTCCCCAGTCCAGTGTTAGTTATCATTGTCTAGTAAATAATACGGCCAGAAATGAAGTCTAATATGGAATGGAGACGAATTTGAGATTTACCACTTGTCATCTCTCATGAGGATGAAAAACAGCTTAAAATCTCCACTCTAAGCCGGTTTGGATTGTTGAGATGAAACTCATCTCACTATTATTCACAAATTTTACTATTATTCACAAACCATCTTAATTCATATAATCTCTTAATCCAAACGGGACAATTCTGAGGAGCATTGTGATGGTGAGAGATGCTGCGAACGTGAAAGAATAGGGAAGAAAGTGGGCAAAATTTCCCAATTAAGGCATCAAGTCAAGAGTTCCAGTTAAAAGCAATCTAGAAAGTGGAGACTAATCAACTTGTTTATATAACATAGTTACATCATTAAAATCGAAATGTGTGTGCCAAAAGAAGTGAGTTTTATAGACAGGTGAAAGGAAATTAATAGGAAGGGAAGGTAATTAAGCAAATCAAGCAAGAAGAGTTGGGTTGGGGTAGTTGGAGCATTGAAAAAAGAGGGGGGTGGGGGGGACTATGATAGAGATAGAGAGACCATTAAAACCAAATAAATGCACGAGTAATTGATACAGTTGAGACTAGTGAGGATGATACGTCAGATGATAAATACAAATTTAATTCCCCACTAAATGCTATTTTTCTGTTGGGCATCCCCTATTTTTGGTAACCTCTTTAGCCTATTCCCATGTTCGCTCTCCATATTCAATTTTCCTTCTCTGTTTTTTCCTTTTTCCCCCAACACTTTTCCTAAATTCAAGCACATGCACCTCCCTCCTCCCTATCTCTCATGGATAGTGTAAAACTTTATATTAAAACCTAAAATGCATCGGGAATCTACATGCTGATGACGTTGGCCTACTCTATATACATAAAATTTACGACACGATTTCTTTAAAAAAAAGAAAAAATGCAATTTGTACTTATAATTTTTACTCATATAATAATACATGCTAACGTGTCAGTTATTAATATGTTAGAGATTGTAAAATTTAAAATTCANGCTTTTCCTAAATTCAAACACATGCACCTCCCTCCTCCCTATCTCTCATGGATAGTGTAAAACTTTATATTAAAACCTAAAATGCATGGGGAATCTACATGCTGATGACCTTGGCCTACTCTATATACATAAAAGTTACGACACGATTTCTTTAAAAAAAAAAGAAAAAATGCAATTTGTACTTATAATTTTTACTCATATAATAATACATGCTAACGTGTCAGTTATTAATATGTTAGAGATTGTAAAATTTAAAATTCAAATTTTGAATTTAAAAATAAAACTGATATAATGGGACTTGTACTTAAAATTATAAGTACATATACCACTGGTCCACATGAGAGACTAGTGGATTGTTCCATTAATGCTCTTGTGTGGTGCTGAAATATGCTTGACAAGTACCAAATGAAAAGAATTCGGCTATTTCCACATGCGAGAGAGAGAGAGAGAGGTCCCACAATTGCATTAGTTGGATGTCAGACATGAGAATAGCTGAAGACAACTACTGGGTGGCGTGTTCATCGTGTGATGTTGATGTGCGGGACTTCTTATCAATTAGTTTTAGTACATGACGTTAGAATATGTGTTAAGGATCAAGATTGAGAACAGAAATTTCGTTCTTCTAAAGCAATGAACAAAAAACATACCTTATATGTAGCCCTAAACTGGACTTGAAATTGAATGCTTAACCGACCAACAGAAGCATTGGATCTCAAATAATAGTGCAATGGCAACGCTGATGAGAAAAGGACCTGTAACTAAGATCAATGACAGTTTTGGGTGGTTAAAAGGCATATTGGATGGTGGTTTAAATTATTATTTGAAAATTAAGAAAGAAAAAAAAAACCACCGTACCTTCCTGCAACTGAAAAGAAGTCGCACCATATTCTCCTTAATTAAAATAACATCACTTGTTACTTGAGGATGCCACATACAAGACTTTTCAATAAATGTGAAAAAAAAAAAAATCAGAACCTAAATTCAAAGACTAGCAAAATTTACGATTTAGGAGCATCTCCATTAATGGCATGGTTTAAATGACATGAATCCTGATGTGATGACATTCAGTTCATGACAACTCAGGTTGACTCGAAGTACCTATTCTAGAAATTAATACTTCATTCATAGGAAAATTTGTTGCCAACAAAAACAGAGGAGGGATTGGAGGAGAGGAAGATTTTATGAGAAAATTACAGTCTAGCACTTCTACACCTACAATATTGTAGAATATCTGAGACAAGCAGTAAAAATGATCAATTTTTGCAATCTTATAGCCTTAATATTTAAACAAATAAAATTTTTATCAACTTTCTCATAAAAACAGTTACTGTGAATGCAACAGTTCCAACTGAAAAGCTCTGAGTAAAGCTTAAGGAATTATTTTCTAAATAATGGAGATCTCAAGATAATTAGAAAAAAAGTATGTTCTATACTGTCGTTTCTTCCTTATTTCTGGAGGGAGTGTAGTGGTGCTCATATTTATCAACATTTCTTAACAAAA
>QEOT01004326.1:56689-110630 GCA_003123785.1 Pterocarya stenoptera
TTCCGCTTCGGAGGCGGGGTTGGGAACTGGATGGAGCCGGTAAGTGGCGGTTCCGGGCGGTTGGGAGGTCGAGCGCCGCCGGACATGGATGACCGAGTGATCGAACACCGACTTCCACTAGCGTGGAGGATCTGCGATACGTATATGGTAATTGGAAGAAGAACTCGTGGGGAATCGGAGAGGATGCGAGCGAAAGAACTAAAGACGAGGGAAGGAAGGAATTGTTTCGCATAGGCGTGGAGGGAACCGCAGCGGAAAAATGTAAATATTTGTACTTCTGCCCTTTCAAGTTTAACGGTATTGTGTATTTGACCCCATCAAATTTGGGTACTATTTTTCTGAAGCCCTCTCTAGGCTGTAAGAAAATGGGAAATTCAAAAGATTATATTCCAATTTTATTTTTGTCTTAAAACTCTATATCTGGATATATATATATATGTCTTCAATAATACAAAGTATAATGAATCAATTTTCTTTTCCAAATATGATTAATTGGTAATAAAAGTAATGCTAGTTTTGCTAATAAGGAAAAAGGCATCACCTCGTTTGTTTTCATAACTTTTTTCAATTCATTTTATCTAATCATTATAATTTTTTTAAATTTTCACACAAAATAAAATATATAATTCAACTTTTTTTAAATCTCAAAATAAAAATAATATTAGAAAATATATTATAATAATATTTTATTCAACTTTTAACTTTAATCTCAAACTTATCTTATTTCACCTCATATGCAAAAACAAAGGAGGCTTGTTGGATTAGTTGTAAGGAACAAACCAGCTTCCAAATCTCCAAAACCATGTGTTTCTAAATCTGTGGATTGACTTTAACATTACTTTATAACAAACTTAATGCTGGTTTATATGCCATGCCTTTTCAATGCTTTAATATCTACAAGCAATATAATTTTCTCCTATAAAAAAAGGCCATATAATTAACAAATATGAGTGTGGTTTTGACCGGTGGTGGATTATGGGGCCATGATTTGTGCCCATAAACACGTTGGTGTAAATACAATACGGACTTTAGTGCCTCCGTTCGAGAGATATTAGAAAACAAAACAAAAACAGGAAAAAACAATGTCATCGCATTAGAAATATTGGATCACTTTTACATCACAAAATCACTTGATACGTTTATCTTGAATAGGTGGTGTATAATGTATATATATAGGAGAAAACGACCGTCGTTCCTACCATACTATAAAAGGACAGTTCATTTCTTCTTGTTACTCAATAAAACGCTGAAAAATAGGCTTTTCCTGATCATTACAAGCTTCTCAAGAGGGAAACAAGTTCTAGAATCAACCCTGTCACAGATTAAAAAGCACAAATAGGGAGTGAAAATAAATGGTTTTAGAGCTAAAAAAAATGATCTTGAAAGCATATAAGATAGTAGTTTTAGAGCTTTATCACTTGGATAAGGTGCTTGATCAATGATTCAAGCAATTATCACTTCTTTTTTATTTTTTTAAGAAGAGGGCGATACCCCAATTTTATTGATTGCCCTCACTTGTGGCGGAGGAAAACCGTGATTACAAACACGACGCCTAGGAGGTACATATAACAATGAAATTCAAAACCCCAGCATCAAAACCACTATATTCATATAGTCCAATTACACTGCCAATTATAGTTACTATAGGGAATTATCACTTACTATAGGGAATGCTCACTAATTTTGGTGAACCACCTTTCTCATACACCGGTTTGAGATTGAATCTTATGCTTTTAGTAAACTCCATCTGTTTCTCACAAACATTAAATGCACAAAAACTTCATTCAGCTCGCAACATAAAACCGCCCTCCACCTGGTGGAGAGGAGATGTACTAAATCGTGGAGACAGGCAGAACAACATTTTTGCATTAAAATTGAAGGCCCTCGGCATCAGCCTTCAAGTATAACTAATGATACAGGAAGCAGAGAGAACAACACTGATAAGTGCTCCACTAAAATGGTACCAACTACTGTTCTTCAAGGGTTGAATCAGAAATTCCTCCAAATTAACCTATTGATGAGAGAAGAACCTACAAATAACATTAAGTGAAATGGAGAAAGTAAATAAACCTATTATGCGCCAAAAGGTTGTTTATTCCTGTCTAGGTAAACTTGAAAAATGACCAAAGCCAGATATACAAAACTTGGGAGAAGCAAATTCTAATGCCATATCCATATTTTCTATATAATCTCGAACTTTCAGACTTTATGCCACCACACGGAGGTACTCCATCAATACAAATAAGCTAAATTCCTGAATTGTTCCAATTCTATTGGATGACCTCAAACCAAAAAACTTTCATCACCAATTTAATCTGCCTAACCTCAAACTTATTCATTAAAGAGTTAGGCTATGAATCTTAGTTTCATTACAGACAGTAGTGCCAGCGCTGTTCATATGTGCACGAGAAATGAGAATAAAATATACCCAGATAACAGATTTTATGACTTCAAAATCAACATATAGCTTTTTTTATAGGTTCTTCAGAATCAACATATATGCGAAGAAACAACTCAGATCAGTGTCTCATTCCTAAATAACCTAGCATAGATGAAAATTCTTATACATGGATAACAAATGCTGATGAGAATTTATATCGCACGGATAGCAATATTTTCTACCTAATAAAAACATAATTATCGGCATCATTTTATAAAAGTTTTTAACTAGGTAAAAAGTCAAAAAGTCAGAAATATTATAATATAATATGATGTTTTCAACAACATAAAAGCTATGTACGTTTCCAATACCCACAAATTCACTCAGTCAGATTGATGTAGCATACAGTTACCTTAACCTCCAAAATCACAGGCAATCCATAAGGTCCATCGGATAATTCAATTAAATTTCGACATTTGAGTCTTTTTTTTTTTTTAACTTTTTCAATAAGAGAAACACCTCGGCCAAATTCGCAGTTAATTTTTCAAAAACTTGAGAAACACGCACACACCCCAAGTTTCCATGCTAACTCATATGAGTCTCACGAAGAAACAACCGTGTTTCCAACAATTTCAGTCCTGATTAATTCAAGGGCCCTAAACCTTTGAAGGTTCACGTGGGATAAAATATCAACATCAATCAAGTACAAATAACAAATTTATATAATTGGCATACAATAGTCTGCTCAAACTTCTAAGATTGAGATTTTAGATTAAAGAGGTGTTCCAACATGTTATATCAAGGTGTTTATAACCCCACGACTCGTATCAAAGGCTAAGGTTTGGCACAAGGACTATCGGATGCAAGGGCTATACCCGCAGTAGTGTGTGAGTAAGAGCATATAGATTGTATGACAGAATACACATTTCGCAAACAACATTCGCCAATGGAAACATGTCAAAGACAGATTAAATCCAATTTTATTCTATACCTTTAAAATGAATATCACAATTTGTACACCACAAAGGAGAAGTTCTCAACGGTATGGAAGAATAATGACATACCTCCACTCGATCACGGAATTGCGCCTCACTCATCTTTAACAATACAGGGAGAGGAAAGCACACACCTTTCTCTACACAACACTGGTGCCTAGGCTTGATCCTATTCTCTAAGCTAAACGAAAAGTAATGCGGAAACTCTTTCAGCTCCTTCAAATCCCTCCCCATTTCCACCACAAAGTAATTGAATTTCGGCTCGAAATTCCCTTCGACACTGTAATTAAACAGTTGTGGGAATCTCCGAAACATCGATACAGCGTCTCGGTGCGAAAACCCGATATTTTCGAAGTACTCGATTCTGGGTATAAGCTTTTCTTCGACACTAGTGGAAAGCAAATACGTGTGCTTGTTTGCCTCGGAGATGCCGATACTTTGGAGAAAGTATAGGGTGGGGCGGAGACGTTGCTTGACGCTGCAGACGAGCAACCTGGGCCGTCGGTGGATGACTCGCTTAAGGTCGGAACCGTTGACGCAGACCTCGCGTAGGAGGAAGGTGAAGACGGGGACGATATCGGAGACTCGGGAGGTAATGATTTCGGGACAAATGCCGGCGATTCTGCGGAACTCGATGGCTGTGAAGCCCAAGGAGGTCATGTAATCAACGGTGGATTTTATGTCGGAGAGGGAGGCGGAGACGATCGGAGGGTTGCGGTCGATGAGGGAGAGAAAATCGAGGCCAATGGACTCGAGGTAGAGCATTTTCTCCTTGAACTGGGAACGGCGAAGGTTGGGTTGATGGGGAACTGGGCGAATGGGGGGCGATATGGTCGGAACTTCCGAAGTATGAGGGAGTTGAAGCGGTAGAGAGAGAGTTGCATTGAGAGAAAAACTTGGGAAGTGGACGTTTCTTGGGCTAGAAAGTGAAGCAAAGTCATAGTGGGGAGAATGGAAACTGGGTTTCGGATGGAAAGAAGAGGAAGTGAAGAAGGAATTGGAGGTGTTGAAGGGGAAATGGATAGTTTGTTGGTGCATTGTCTGGGCGCTACATGGCTGACGGTTTGAGCAAGAGGATAAGGGCATTTCGGGTTTCTGGGTGACACAATTTTAGAACATTATCACGTGTAACTGAGACTAGAGACTCCCAAGTCCAGGGTGTGCAATCTGAAATCCAATAGAGAGAGACGGAAATAAGGGAAAGACAAGGGCCCAAAAGACCACGGATCGGACCCTGTTAATTAAAAGGACGGGCTTGGTTATTGGTCACGCGGCCCCTTAACGCTGCATTTTACAAAATTGTCCATATCTTGACTCATGTTCTGCTGTAAACTACTTGCACGGGTTTTTTTTTATTTTTTAAGCAAGTTAATTTCATTAAACAGAAAAAGTGACATATGAGGAAGGGGTGTGGTTTTTTTGGAAACAATTTCTTGGTCCTTACCTGTCCTATAATTGAACGCCGTCTTATAGAAAGACGGAAATAAGTTCGCAAAAATTCAAACAATAGAACTACTGCTAGTAACGGTAATTCCTCCACTGAAAGAGGTGAAGATGGCGGATGCATTGTCACATATTGTCTGGAGCTGAATTTTGAAGAGGTCCACGATCTCTCTTACAAAATCACTGGTTAGGAAAAGCGGTAACATAGTGTAGCAGCCGAAATCCAAACTGAATCGGCAACAACAGACCAACATAGGCGGTGGCAACACGCGTACGACACGCGCCACCTGAGGAGGTGAACAGACAATAGATATGAAGGACCTAAGGCTTCTGATGCCTGTGGGACCGCGTGATAAAGTGTCAAAATTGCATAATTAAATTGCTAAAGTGATTAAATTGTTTATGAAAAAATGAATTAAACACTAAATTATACAGTAATTTTTAGTACTTGACTCATTGATAAAATTATGAGATTTTACACGTAAAAGGACTTATAATGTAGCTTGTGACTTGTAAAGCCACGTCATAATTAATATTCTATTTTTATTTATTTATTTATCTTTTACAATAACCACAGCACTATCCTGTTCTTCATTTTGGGTTGACTCTTCAATTGACTCACAAAGTCCTGGCAACAAACCGCAGCACACATGTTTAGAGAAAAAAAAAAGAAAAAAAAAAGTCAAGAGTGCATGTACGACCCATGTATAGAAAAAGCAAGCCTACATGGCTATGCTTAAGCTATTTGGGAATCGAAATTTGACTTCATGCTTTACTCTTCTCATTGTGAAATCTGAATTGATGAAGGGACAGATGGCCTCACAACAGACACACACATGCGTACAGCAGCAGGATCGAGCCAAACACCATCGTGGCCTCAAGAGACCGAGCCATTCGCGCACATTGCAGAGGGTGGAACGAAGTGTGGTTCACGCACGAAATTGGCACAAGGAATATGAAAACCAGACATCTTCATAAGGCAGGGGCTCTCTCACTTTTTGGCAGTTTTTAATTTTATTCATCTTCAAGCGCTGCATGGGCTTCTTCTTCATTTTTTGTTAGTTTCTTAGATTTATTTTTCTTGCAGTCGGTTCCTTTTGTTTCCTTTTAGGTTTTTTTTCGTTTACCAAACCTTTGGGCATACTTTTATTATTCGTTCTTATTTCTTATTGATTTCCATTTTCAGACTTTTAGGTTTGCACTATTTCGTAGGAGCAGACTTGGCATTTTCATTATTTTCATTTCCTTTCGGTTTACACTACAATTTCATTATTTTTAGTTTTCCTTTCAGCACTTGTTATCGTTGAGTATTATTATTTTTCTTCTGCAATTTTTTTTACACAGTAACTCAAGATGTTATGGTTCATCATTTTTGGACATTTTCCTAATTTAGAAATGATAGGCTAGATTTTTAGCTTGGAATTCAATGAGTAACTCATAACTATTTTGGGTTAGATTTACTTTAAAGTAATGGAATTTTGAATGATTAACTTGATAGACTATATTTCATTTTGCCTACGAAAATGATTAAAGTTTTATGTACTTGAACTTGATCAGTCGTAGACATAAAGGCACGATTGATGCTTGAACTCATAACAAGATTTTGATGGCTTTCTTTTACTTTTACATTTGTTATACAATTTGTCAAATACCTTGATTATATTGAAAAATGTGCTTATTGTTTAATTAACCGATCATAATCTCTTGGAATGAAAAATGGTTGAGAAAAATTGAAATTAGAGGTAAATCCAACTTCAAATCAGAAATGGCGAAAATTACATCTCAAGTGTTTGTTTAATTGTTTTTACAAGTTTAATTCAACTTCTACACATTGCATTTTTTTTTTTTTACTTTTCATCTCTTTATTCAATATAATTTTTACACTAAAATCTCACAAATAGTTTGATAATCCTTTGTCCATGTGGAATACAATCCTGAACTTATCATTGATACAACTTGATACTTCTACACTTGAAAGCACATTTGAGACTGAGTCAAGTTTTTTTGGCGTCGTTGCTGAGAATAACTGGTGTTTATCATAGCATTCTCTTATTATCGAGAGAACGTTTATAGTGTTGTGAACCTCTTCACAGCCTGGGTATTTTTTTCCTTTCATTTTACTTGTTTGCTTTTATTTTATTTTTTTATTTTATTTGATTTTATTTTATTTTGATTGTTGAATTTGCATGTCTGTTTGGATTATAAATAGCACACATAGGCTTGTTAGGACTGAATCATCAATTTCATCCCCTGGTACATCTGTTTATCTTAATCCAGCATTTGAATCATCATCTCATATTCATAACAACATGGCTGAACATGAAGAAAACAATGATAGGGAAGTGGTAAATCCTAACAGAACATTTAGAGAATATTTGCAACATGTTAGGACTGCCCACCGTCTTGCATCATTCAACCTTTGAATGCAAATAATTTTAATTTCAAACCTGTGATGATTCCATTACTGCCACATTTTCATGGCATGGAATTAGAAAACTCTTATTTGCATATCAAAGAGTTTGAAGAAGTTTACTCAACTTTCATTAATAGAACATGCACTGAAGAAGTTATTAGGTTAAAATTGTTCCCATTTTCTCTAAAGGACAATACTAAAACCTGGTTGAATTCCTTAAAGCCAAAGTTTATTGGGACTTGGCAGGAAATGCAAACTGATTTTTTTTTTTTTTTAAATTTCAATGCATATGACTAATGCATTAAAAAGATAAATTATGAATTTTGGTCAAAATGATGTAGAAAAATATCACCACTGGGAACATTTTAAAGACTTATTAAATGCATGTCCTCATCATGGATATGAGAACTAGAGGGTCATAAGTTTTTTCTATGAGGGTTTACAATCAAAGATGATGCAATTTGTTGAAACTATGTACAATAGTGAATTTTTCAACAAAGGGCCCGAGGAATTCTTTGAATATTTTGACTACTTGGCAGAAAATACCCAATCTTGGGACACAACTGATGTGTATGATAGGTCTAAGCAAGTTAAGTCTGGTCATGGAAAATATACTTTAAAGGAAGATGATAATTTGCGTGCTAAATTAACTTTGTTGTCAAGAAAAATGGAAGCCATGAAATTGAAAAAAGTAAATGAAGTGCATGTTGTCCCTAAAATTTCTAATAAGTGTGGTATATGTGAGGATCATATGCATTCAACCAATGAATGTCCCACGATCCTTGCTTTTAAATAAGTATTGTTGAACCAATCTAATGTTGTGAACATGATACATAAACTAAATTCTGGTCCTTACTCTAATTCTCACAATCCAAGATGGAGAAGCCATCCAAACTTCAGTTGGAGGGGTGACCAGTATGTAGCTCCAACAACCTTGGCTCCGGGTCCCTCTCAACTCATAATTCAAACTCCTCCAATGCAAAAGAAGGGACTTGAGGAGACGGTACAGCTACTGTCCAGCACTTTGCAGCAATTTATGCACGGTAAAGCAACAGTCACCAATCAAATTTCTCAAGTAATAAACGATATCCGGAGCACACTTACAAAAATGACTACTGCTTGTAGTTTTCAAGAAAGAGAAAAATTTATTGTACAACCTCAACCCAATCCACAAAGTCAGCCACTTCTAAAAGAATGAGAGAGTTCAAATGTAAAGCAAGTGAAAGTAGTGATCACTTTGAGAAATGTTAGGGTGGTGAACATTCCAGGTCAAGGTTCAGACAATGCTGGTAAGGTCTCTAAACCTGTACAAAATGAGGCTGAAAATGGTGAGGTTGAACAAGTTGAAACTGAAACTGAAAAAGATTACATGTCTTATACCTGCTCATTTTCCTCAAAGATTGGCTCCCCTGCGCAAAGATAAACATCAATCTGAAATTTTAGAAATATTCAAGCAAGTTAGGATTAACATACCTTTGTTGGATGATATTCAACAAATTCCAACATATGCTAAGTTTCTAAAATATTTATATACTGTCAAAAGAAACTTAAATGTGCAAAAAAAAAAACTTTTCTTACTGAACAGATCAATTCCATAATTCAGAATAATACCCCACCAAAATAGAAATACCCTGGTTCACCTACAATTGCTTGTGTTATAGGAAGTTTAAAAATCTGTCAAGCTTTATTAGATATTGGTTCAAGTGTGAATTTGTTGCCTTATAATGTATATGAACAGCTTGGTTTGAGGAAATTAAAACCAAATTCAATCATTTTACAACTAGTTGACAGGTCAATTAAAATGCCAAAGGGGGTTGTTTAGGATATTTTAGTTCAAGTGGATAAATTTTTTTACCCCGTAGATTTTGTTGTGCTGGATGTTCACTTGATACCAAAATCTTATTTTCAAGCACCTGTGATTCTTGGGAGACATTTTCTTGCTACTTCAAATGCATTGATAAACTATATGAGTGGTGTTTTAAAGTTGAGTTTTGGGAACATGACCCTCGAACTAAATATTTTCAACCTTTGTAGACAACCTCAAGATTTGGAAGATGTACAATAGGTCAATTTGTTGGAAAGCATCCTATAGGAAGAGGTTTATTTGGCATACCTGCCCACTAACTTGTTGTTTGAGTTAGAAAATATTTGTGATCTCATCATTGATGATAACTCCATTGATGTTTATCTTGTTTTTAATGCAGAAAATAAATTTGAGGTTAAATGGAGACCTAAATTTGAGGAACTCCCACTATTAACAGCAAGTTTGAAGCCTTTAACAGATGAAATCTCAACACTAGAGCTGAAACCATTGCCAACTGACCTAAAGTATGCATTTCTGGGCCCCGACAGCACATTCTCAGTAGTGATTTCAGCCCAACTCACTCATAACCAAGAAGGTAAATTAATGAAAATCTTGAGGCAGCACAAAGGTACTATTGGATGGACAATTACAGATATAAAAGGTATAAATTCTTTTGTGTACACTCATAGGATTTATTTAGAAGAAAATGTCAAAATTTATAGAAAGATGAAAAGGAAACTAAATCCTACCATGAAAGAGGTAGTAAAAACAGAGGCTTTGAAACTACTTGATGTAAGGAATATCTACCCTATTGCGGACAGCAAGTGGGTAAGTTTCATTCATGTAGTTCCAAAAAAACCTAGGCTTATTATTGTGAAAAATGAGAAAAATGAACTAATTCCAACTAGGATTTCTACTGGTTGGCGAATGTGCATAGATTATAGGAAGTTGAATGCCGCCATTAGGAAAGATCATTTCCCTTTGCCCTTCATTAACCAAGTGTTAGAAAAAGTTGCTGGCCACGATTTTTATTACTTTCTTGATAGATTTTCTGGTTACTACCAAATAGAGATAGCACTTGAGGATCAAGAGAAAATAACTTTTACTCTCATGTTTGGCACTTTTGCATTTAAAAGAATGCATTTTAGACTATGAAATGTTCCAGCTACTTTTCAAAGATGTATGCTTAGTATTTTCAGCGACATGATTGAAAACAGTTTGGAAGTATTCATGAATGATTTTTCAGTGTTTAATAGTTCTTTTGATGCATATTTGACTAACTTACAATCTGTGTTAGCAAGATGTGAAGAGAAGCATTTGCTTCTCAATTGGGAAAAGTGTCACTTCATGGTTCAACAAGGTACAGTTCTTGGTCAAATAGTCTCATCTTTAGGTATTGAGGTTGATAAATCTAAAATTGAACTTATCTTCAAACTTCCTACACCCAAAACAGTAAATGAAATTAGATCTTTTCTTGGGCATGCTCGGTTCTATAAGAGGTTCATTCAAAATTTTAGTTATATCTCTAAACCTCTGTGTGAGTTACTTATGCATGATGTTGCTTTTGAATGGATCACTTATTGTCAAAATGTTTTTGATAAATTAAAAATTTTGCTTACTACAGCCCCTATCATGCACCCCATGTTTGGTCTATTCCCTTTGAGATAATGTGTGATGCTAGCGATGTAGCCATAGGAGCTGTACTTTGACAGCGTAAAAATAAGTTTCTACATGTCATTGCTTATGCAAGTAGAACTCTAAACAGAGCCTAAAGAAATTATTCTACCACGAAAAAAGAGTTGCTTGCTGTAGTTTTTGCATTAGACAAATTTCAAACTTATATTCTTGGCTCTCCTGTGGTTATTTTTACTGACCATACAGTGTTAAAGTATCTATTGTCAAAGAAGGAAGCTAAACCACGTTTGATTCGATGGATTTTTCTTGTCTAAGAATTTGACCTTATTATCAAAGATAAAAAATGGTGCTGAAAAAGTAGTTGCCGACCACTTATCTCAGCTTACATTTGCTGAAAATGAGCATACTCTTCCTATCCTTGACTCTTTTCCTGATGAGCAATTAATGTCAGTTGAAAACTTTCCTTGGTTTACTGACATAGTTAATTTTTTGGTGACAGGACAAACTCCACCCAATTGGAGTGCCCAAGACATATGAAAGTTCAAGCATGAAATAAAGTTTTTCTTCTATGATAATCCTTATTTATTTAAATATTGTTCTAATCAAATCATAAGGAAATGTGTCCCTGATCATGAAATATAAGCTATTCTTTCCTTTTGTCATTCTGAGACTTGTGGGGGACATTTTTCTGCACATAAAACTGTTGCAAGAATTTTACAATGTGGTTTTTATTGGCCTCACATGTTTAAGAATGCATATAATTTTTGCAAGACTTGTGAGTCATATAAAAAATTAGGCACAGTCACTAAGAGGAACATGATACCTTTGCAGTCTATTTTAGTTATAGAAATTTTTTATTGTTGGGGGATTAATTTTATGAGGTCATTTCCATTTTCTTTTTGTTATTTGTATATCCTAGTGGCAGTTGATTATGTTCTAAGTGGGTTGAAGTCACTCTATGTAAAACAAATGACCACAAAATTGTGTTCAAGTTCTTGAGAGAAAACATTTTTGCTAGATTTGGCATGCCTAGAGTTATCATTAGTAATAATGGAACTCATTTTTATAACAAATCTTTTGCTTACCTTATGAAAAAATATGGTATACACCATAAGGTTTCTACTCCATATCACCCTTAAATAAATGGGCAAGCTGAATTAGCTAATAAGAAGTTTAAGCATATCTTAGAAAAAACCATCAGCCCCAATAGAAAATATTGGTCTTTAAAGCTAACTTATGCACTTTGGGCATATAGGACAGCCTTTAAAACCTCTCTTAACATGTCTCCTTATCGCTTAGTATATAGAAAAGCATGTCATCTTCCCGTTGAGCTTGAACATAAGGCATATTAAGCTGTTAAACAATTCAATTTTTCCATTGACCATGCTGATTTTATGAGAAAGTTTCAGATTTCAGAATTGGATGAATTTAAGCAAGATGCATATGAAAATTCCAAATTGTCAAAGGAGCGCATGAAGGTGTTATATGACAATCACATCCAGAGAAAGAGTTTTGAGCCCAATGAACAATTCTTATTTTACAATTCTCGCCTCCATCTATTTCCAAGCAAATTAAGATCAAAATGGAGTGATCCTTATTTAATTAAGACTGTGTTTCCATACGGAACTGTTGAGATTACTAATCCTCAAATGGAAATACTTTCAAAGTTAATGACCAACGACTTAAACATTTTTAAGCAAAACTTTCACATGGGGATACCTCAATTCCTTCAGCAGATCCTACTTATTCTCATGATCCTTAGTTCATTTATATGTTGCTTTGATTTTAATTTTTATTTTTTTCTGCTCTTGTTTATTTCGCTTCTATGTTTTGTTCTTTCCTTTGTTTTCTTTTTCGTCATTTTATCTTTTCAGGTTCAACATTATTTATTTCTTTTTTTTTCTGGTTTCATCTTTACTTTCATAATCCTTTTAGCCATCTCAGATATTTTCCTTCGGCACTATTCTCTTTCATGCCTTGTTTATTCATAATTTGCAATGAGGACACTGCCCATTTTTAGTTAGGGGTAAAGAGAGTATTCTACCACTTAGTCTTTAATAATTTATAATTATGGGGTCTGAATATTTTTCTTGCTGCCAAGTTACGATTTTCACACTTCTCTACTTAAGATCAAATAGTTGCAGTCTTGGGCTACACTAATGTTCAGTGATTTAGGTTTTAGGTCAACACAGGACCTTATGATAGTCTTAGCAACTCAAACTTAGGCAATGTTTTTCAAAATTATTGATTGATTACCCTAAAAACACAAGACAAATATTTTTATTGTTTGTTTGATGTCAATCAGTGGTTTTCATCTAAGTAACTAGCAAAAACTAAAATGAACCATTTCTTAATGACCTAGGAAAAGTGAATGAGAAACTCCAAAAAAAAAAACTGGAGTTAAAGATACATGAGAAAAAGGACAGGCCAGAGATTAAAAAAAAAAATGGAGCAAGTACATTGAAAAATGTTGCCTATCACCGGAATTTGTTTTAAAAAAAAAAATCCTAGGTAGTCTAATGGTACGGGTCGACTTGTAAAAGTGTGGATAGGCACACATTCATAGGTTTGATTCCCCTTAGAAAACCAAGAAGTGCAAAAAAAAAAAAAAGATCTTTTAAAGTGTGATAACTTGAAGGCCACTAATGTAATGGTTTTGAATTGGAGTAAAGACCTTTTGGTTTTTCTTGAAAAAGTTGCTAGGCTGAAACTATTGTGAGAAATCTTAAAACCAACAAATGACAATCTGTTCACACACATGATGCACTCAAAAATTTGTAGCTTAAATACATTTCCCTTGTTTGAATTCTTGATAATTTTATAAGCCTTTGTATTGAGCTATAATCTGACTTGATTACATTCTAATGCCCAAAACCTCAATATGATTCGATCTTTTGTAGAGATTTTTGAGTTGAGTGGTTCACGTTTAGGTCCTTCATTCTTTAAACGCATTATTTGCTATGGACTAGCAATAAGCTAGTTGGGGGGTGTGATAAAGTGTTAAAATTGTATAATTAAGTTGCTAAAGTGATTAAATTGTTTATCCAAAAATGAATTAAGCATTTAATTATGTAGTGATTTTTAGTATTTAACTCATTGATAAAATTATGAGATTTTGCACTTAAAATGACTTATAATGTAGCATGTAAAGCGACGTCATAATTAATATTCTATTTTTATTTATTTATTTATCTTTTACAGTAACCACAGCACTACCATGTTCTTCATTTCAGAATGACTCTTCAATTGACTCACAAAGTCTTGGCAACAAACCGCAGCACACATGTTTAGAGAAAAAAAAGTAAAAAAAAACCAAGAGTGCATGTGGGACCCATGTATAGAAAAAGCAAGGCTACATGGCGATGCTTAAGCTATTTGGGAATTGAAATTGACATGTGGTTTAACTTCACGATTTACCCTTCTCATTGTGAAATATGGATTGATGAAAGGGCAAATGGCCTCACAACAGACCCACACACACGTACAGCAGCAGGATCAGGCCCAACACGATCGTGGCCTCAAGAGACCGACGATGCAAGGGGTGGAACAAAGCGTGGTTCACGCAAGAAATTGGCACATGGAATATAAAAACTAGACTTCTTCGTGCGGCGAGGGCTCTCTCAATTTTGGTAGTTTTCAGTTTTATTCATCTTCAAGCACTACGTGGCTTCTTCTTCATTTTTTGTCAGTTTCTTAGGTTTATTTTTCTTGCAGTCGGTTCTTTTCGTTTCCTTTTAGTTTGTTTTTGTTTACAGACCTTTGGGCATACTTTTATTATTCGTTCTTATTTCTTGTTGATTTCCTTTTTCAGACTTTTGGGTTCGCACTATTCCGTAGGAGCAAGCTTGACATTTTCATTATTTTCATTTCCTTTTGGTTTACACTGCAATTTCATTATTTTTAGTTTTCCTTTAGCACTTGTTATAGTTGAGTATTATTATTTTTCTTCTGCAATTTTATTTACACAGTAACTCTAGATGTTAGGGTTAATCATTTTTGGACATTTTACTAATTTAGAAATGATAGGCTAGATTTTTAGTTTGGAATTCAATGAGTAACCAATGATTGTTTTGGGTTAAATTTTCTTCAAGGTTATGAAATTTTGAACGATTAACTTGATAGATTTGTATTTAATTTTGCCTATGGAAGGAATTAAAGTTATATGTACTTGAACTTGATCAGTCGTAGACGTAAAGGCACGATTGAAGTTTGAACTCGTAACAAGATTTTGATGGCTTTCTTTCACTTTTACATTTGTTATACAATCTATCAAGTACCTTGATTACACTGAAAAGTGTGCTTATTATTTAATTAGCAGATCATAATCTCTTGGAATGAGAAAATGGTTGAGAGAAGTCGAAATTAAAGGTAAATCCAACTTCAAATCAGAAATAGGCAAAAATTGTATATCAAGTGTTTGTTTATTGTTTCTTCCAAGTTTAATTCAACTTCTACACATTGCATTTTTTTTTACTTTTCATCACTTTAATCAATATAATTTTTACACTAAAATCTCACAAATACTTTGATAATCTTTTATCCTTGTGGAATATGATCCTAGACTTATCATTGATACAACTTGACACTTCTACACTTGGAAGCACATTTGAGACTGAGTCAAGTTTTTTTGCAGCGCGTGGCCGCCAAAGTTGCTTTGGTACGCTGTTGAGACTAGAAAAACCGCACCGTTGTGGCCGCATGTGTGTCGAACACGCCGAGCATAAGCGCATTGTTCTTCTCCGAGCAGGAAGATCGGGGACCAAGGGGGCTGAACCAACGTCGCGTGTTGGTCGAAGGTTGCTGGAAGGCAATACATAGGAGAGGATCAGCGCTAAGGAAATAACTAGAAAAAAAGTTAGGGAAAAAAGACAAACAAAAAACTATATAAAAAGAAAAGACTCTGGGGCTGGCAATGGGAGGAGGTGGTAAGAGCCTAAGCTCCGAATCCCTTCCACCCAATGAAGACGAAAGGTCTGTGAGCTTAAGAGAGAAAGAGAAATAGAAGAAAGAAAGATGAAAGGTCTGGTGCTATGAATTAATTGAGTTTGAACTACTTGCAAGGGTTTAGGATCAAGATCGACTCGTTAGTTGTACTTGTATCTGTATATATAGGTAGCGTTCTTTTGAAAAATCTAATACATATACTAATAAATGTTTTGTGTTCTATTTTTTGTCTTTAATATTTCCTAACTTTCAAATTTAGACAAAAAATCATTTTTTTCATGTGTCGCATCATCGATTTCTTAGTTGTATAGAATTACCTCTCCTTTAAAAAATATTACCTCTTGTTAAAATCCTTTGAATCAATTAGCAACATCTTGATTTCTCATTAAGAGAATCAAGAATCGAATCCTCATTTTTCATGTATAAAATATATATATATATATTACCACTTAAAAAATTGTCACAACTAAGAAAAAAATATTCATAAAGAGTCGTGTTATTTGAAAACTTTTACACCACATATGATTTACATGGCATAATTTAATTTATAAAACTTAAATTTTAAAATTTATAAAATAATTATATTTATGCCATATATTAAATTCATTTTACAGTAAAAATAATATTAGTATCATATCTAACTAGGTTACCTTAAAACTTGCTTTTATAAAATAATAATAATAATAATAATAATAATAATAATAATAAAAATACAGGTGAATCATTTATCAACCTCTAATTTGCAAGCTCAAAGAGTCGAAATTTACCTCCTAGGATTCTTTTGGTATTTCACCCACAATGTATGGAACCGATTTCATTTAAGGAAAATACGGCATGATCCTTCCCACCTAACCTACACCCGTCTCCTTTATCCTCTCACACACTTTTTTCGTCCACCAAAGACTTACCCAAGCCAGAGCCAGATAGAGAGTGAGCTTCTCTACCCTGGTCCCTGAAAATGGCCTGCTCTGCTGCCTCCACCACTCTCTTCTCCTCGAACCCTCGAGCTATCTCCATTAATTCCGCTTCTCCCATCTCCAATCCCTTCTCTCAATCCCTAACCATCCCCAAGTCCTTCATCGGCCTCCGTAAACCCCTCCAATCCCATGCCCCTCGCTCCGTTTCGCTCACTCGCGGCTCCCGTTCTCGACGGAGCTTCGTCGTCAGGGCTTCCGTAAGTGTTTTTATCCAATTATATGTTCCCGGTTCTTGTATATTCGGTTCTCGCGGGGATGCTAAACGCTGAGTTTTTATTTTTATTTTTCCGTCGGCATTGTTGCTTTTCATCGTCGTATTGTTAGCTCCAATGGAAATATTCTCGGGGAGATTGATTTTATTTTAACTTTATCTGTTTTCAATTCTTATATATGTCTTACACTATTTCTCTTTGCACAGACCGACCTTCCATTGGTTGGAAATATAGCACCAGATTTCGAGGCGGAGGCTGTTTTTGATCAAGAATTCATCAAGGTAGCTTATAAAGCATGATGTTGAAAATCGCAGCAGTTCTTGTGGTTTTTTCTTGCAATTATATTGGGTCCTTAAGTATTTGGATAATTATCCAAAGCACTTGGGTAGAATCTTATGTTATGGTATATATTTATGGACCCAAATCCAATTCTCATGCTCTTTCTAAGTTGGAGATTTGTGCACGTTTCCATATAACTAAATCATCTTCCTTTCAGGTTAAACTCTCCGAATATATTGGAAAGAAATATGTCATTCTATTTTTCTACCCATTGGACTTCACATTTGTTTGTCCTACAGGTTCGTTTGATACTGAAATAATCTTAATTGAACGTTTATGTACTAGCGGATGCTAAAGTTTCCCCTTATTCTCTATTCTCTTCTTCCTTATTTGCAGAGATCACTGCTTTCAGTGACCGCCATGCAGAATTTGAGAAGCTAAACACGGAAATATTGGGTGTCTCAATTGACAGTGTGGTAAGCCATTCCCTCCATTTAATTGAAGGCTTTAAAGCCCATGGTCGGCTACCCTCTCATTTTTCCAGTTTAAAAATTTGTTTAAATTCAATAAAATGGGTCTATAGTTTATTTTTAGCTCAGAAGCTTATTTATATGGAGTTTTCTGCTGGATCAGCACCTTCAATTTATGTATTGTAGTACCATAGTCTTGTATCAGCTGATCATTCTAAACTTTGAGAGAACTGATGTGTGCTATTTCATTGTCTTTTGTGTTGGGACGAAGTGTGCCCGTTGTTAGTAGACGCACATTACTGCTATGCCTTGAATTGGAAATTGTTTAATGGTACTGATGTTTTCCTTGGTGTAGTTCTCTCACCTTGCATGGGTCCAAACAGACAGAAAGTCAGGTGGGCTTGGTGATCTGAAATATCCCCTGATTTCTGATGTCACCAAATCAATCTCCAAGTCCTATGGTGTGCTAATCCCAGATCAGGTAGGAGATAATTTTTTATGGCTAGAATCTCATTTTAAAGAACAATGTTTTTGGTTTTTTTTCCTTGTATAAATCAAATCTCAATGTTTGAGTTGGTAAGAACACAGA
This sequence comes from Pterocarya stenoptera, assembly GCA_003123785.1. Classification (NCBI taxonomy): domain Eukaryota; kingdom Viridiplantae; phylum Streptophyta; class Magnoliopsida; order Fagales; family Juglandaceae; genus Pterocarya; species Pterocarya stenoptera. Next base: position 74,831 of record QEOT01004326.1, read on the forward strand.
TAGGTTCTGTAGTGTGCATGTGATACCAGTCAGATTATGCTATTGCCGTATGTAGCATGTTGAATAATAACATGCGATGGTCTGCTGCATGTTGTCGATGTGAAGCCCAAACTGGTTTTTCACGGTGTTTCAAAAATTAATCTTGAAAATTGTGAAGTGGTATGATCTAGTTAAAAATGTCGGATCGTGTGGTAGTCTTGGCCAACTCCTTGCAGTAAGTTGGAGTTATCTAGGTATGCTAAAAATTGATGACGTTGGGACTTTTAACAGGAAACGTGGCACAAGGCAAATATTACAGACTTGATCTTTGGAATGGCTTCTAATATGTTACTACATATTACCATGCTGTTGTCTCTTTTGTGGTTTTATTATTCTTTGACTTACGTATGTATACACACACATCTCAGAGTAGAAGTTTCCAACTATTTCTGCTAGATGTTGCATATATTATATGTTTTTGTTTCAAAGGCTTTTGTTTCATTGTGTGTATATTGTATGCATTTGGTTTGATATCATGAGTGGAGATTTGATCTTTAATTGAGTAGTACAAGATTGGATGATAAGGAGTCAGGTCTAAACTGCGGGTGGGTCTGTATTTTAACTTTTCTCTTTTGTTCCCATTCCTCAGTGCTTTTACTGTTTTTAAGTTGTTTTTAAAATGTACAGTTACTTGTTTTGCGAAGCAAATGGTGAAAGCATGTTGACTTTTCAGTTAAGTTGGAATTTTTTTTATGATATTTTGCTCTCTAAATAGAATGGAGAACAAGCAATGCAGAATGAATGGCATAATTTAAATGCTTCTAAAATGCCGGGATAGATGCTTTTCTTACTTTTTCTAGTTCTTCTCCATTAGCTACAGCTTTGTTTCCACTATAATTTGCACATATTTTCTGTCTTAGAAGTTTGCTTTCAATCTTTTAGGGGGTAGCGTTGAGGGGACTTTTCATCATTGACAAGGAAGGAGTCATACAACACTCCACCATTAACAATCTTGCCATAGGCCGGAGTGTTGATGAGACAAAGAGAACACTCCAGGTAATTATATCATCAAGGGCAAGACAACGACTGAGCGAAATTCTTTACGACATCTCATGTTTCTATTATTAGAACAGAGTTACGTTCTTATTTTTATTTGTTGACTTCTGAATTGGTCATTGTTGTTTTATGTCCCGCAGGCTTTGCAGTATGTGCAGGAGAACCCCGATGAAGTGTGCCCAGCTGGATGGAAGCCAGGAGAGAAGTCCATGAAGCCAGACCCCAAGCTCAGCAAGGAGTACTTCTCAGCAATATAGAGTCGAGCTACCATTTATGACCCCAGTTGCGTGCTTATTTAAATTCGAGAGGTGTAAAGGAGTTTTGTATTTGTGTAATATCTTATAAGTTCTCGTGAATTTTGAGCGGTGGATTGTGCGAATAAATTTGGGACTTAAACCTGTTTTTCGTAATGTATTGATGTAGCAAAGTACTCTATTATCATGTGTTCGAATCGTGATTCAGATTCAGTTGGATCGGACTACAAGCAACCAAACATGGGTGCCAGTTTTAGCCAGCAGGGCGGGATTACAGCTGAGAGAAGCAAGCCTGATTCTGCTGTATATTGGCAAGTGACTTGTGCAGTTGGTTCAATCTAGGAGTGGGAAATTGATATGTAAACCTCAGCCTAGGATGTTGTCGTAATTTCAACTTAGTGCTTGTTACATTCTCATAAATTGAATCATACGACAATGCATTGGTCTAAAGTAGAAGAAAAGCTGAACAATTTCGTGGTTTTACCTAAGGTGCATGAGGTACGTAAAATTTACTTTATAATAGTAATAATTTTCTAATCAAATATATCACATCTAATAAAAAATTAGTAATTTAATACGTTACCTCAAGTCAGTCACTATCTTTATGATTTTTTTATATTTAAATCTACCTTTTTAGGAAAATCTCTACTTGCTTAGTTAGATGGACCTTTTCGTGAAGACTAGTTTCAAAGGTCGATTTTGGCACTAATTGGATTTTGTATAAAGCTAAACGACATGTCCTACTCTTTTTGGCAAGGACAATATTAGGGTGCCTACCAAATGTGCACACTAATATAAATGAGTTTTTTAACTTTTTTTTTTAAAAAATGTTTTTAAACATCCTTAATCATTAAAAAAATATATAAATATAAATATTTATAAATTCACTCACTTCCTTGGACCTTAACCATTCAAACAAAATTAAAAATTAAAAATAAATAAAAATATATGAATTGGCCCATTTGATAAGCATATTTGATAGTTATAGCATGCGGCTCTGCTTTCTCTCGGAAAATCTAGGAGGTGGATATAGAAGATGAGAAACAGTTGGACGACAGTCCTCAAAACTTTTGAGGTACACGTGCGGCTAAGATTGTATCTTCCCTTTTCCAACTGTCCTGTTCGAAAATTGTTTACAGCATTTTTCATGGGTGAGAACGAAAAATCATCGAATGGTAGAGCTGCTACATGAGCATAGCTTAAAACTCACGTGTTGAAGGATCGCTTGCTTCTATCTACTGATTCAGAGGCAAATTTAAAAATCTTTTAAATTGCCAGCATAGGTTCGAGTAATGCATAAGCCCAGATAAAATAAATGAAATGTGACAGCATAGGAAGAAGAATCGGGGCCCCCTCCCAGCAGCATTGTCATCGAAAGCTGCATCTAGAAATGTCCACTGTCATTCCTGCAACATCTCTCGCATACTCTAAACTTGTTTAGAAATTTTACACTTTTCCTTTAATTCCTGCAAAAATTTGTCTATGCCAGAGGTCTGTCTGTATGATCTGTGAAGTCCTCCCCCCCTCCCCTTCTCTACAAAACCAATATGCATAGATGTGACGTGTAAAGCCAGCTGTTTGCTTTAATTGTATTTATTGTTTATTATTTTTATAAAATAATAATAAATTAGATAATTAAATTCAATCAGACAATTGAAAAGGATCTCAATTGTTAGTCAAATATTAAAGGGAGGTCCTGAATTTCTTTAAGGTTCTTTTGGTAGAAGATCTTATATTAAATGATAAAATGAATATCACGAGATCCCATATATATTTCCAAATAAACGATCTTGTAGGTTATAGCGGCATACATGATAAATAATCCGGTTGTTGGAATGTTCCCATTATTATTATTATTATTATTATTATTATTATCTTCGCTAATAAAAACCAAGACCCTAAGATTTCTTGACATTTTGGTTGACTGCTGCGGATCTTTAATGGATTGCCTCATATCAGATCGATCTACGTAACCAAATGCAATTGGATATTAACAAATGCTTAGAAAATCAATAAGTAAAATGTACATTTAAAGATTATCATGTGCATGCCTCACATGTATTCCCCTCCCCACCTTATGCAGCCATTGACTTGTAAGGAAGCAATCAATTACAATGGATCCCCAAAATGTTGGGTGTTGAAACACATTTAATAATTATTATTACGATAATCGTATAGTTATTAAGTGAATTTTACAAAAATAAATTCACAAATAAATACATTAAATTTACTTTGTAATGAGAACTTTTTATAAGATGTCTTTTTTATATATAAGAATATGGATTTATTAAATGTCGTTTGGATAGTGAGATGAGATGAGATGAGATGATTTTAAATAAGTTGAATAAAATATTGTTAGAATATTATTTTTTAATATTATTATTATTTTAAAATTTGATAAAATTAAGTTATTTATTATATTTTATACATGAATTCAAAAAAATTGTAATAAATGAAATGGGAAGAGATAAGTTGAGAGTGTTTCTAGAATTGATATAGATATATTCCGATTACATTTGGAACAAGTTCCCGATCGATGCAAATCCTGGCTTTACATGGGTGTGAACACTTGCTAAACATAATATCCTCATATAATAATTAATTAGAGCCTGTCTTGAAAATAAACATATATATATTTATAGGGCCATCCATGCTTTCAGACAGATGCGCACAAATAATCATTAACAATAGATGGTAGATGAACGACATTTAAATCTCATATTTTTTCAAATAAATAAAAGACACTAATTAATCTCCATAAAATCTTCCTAATTTGGTGACAGATTCGAATATAGGAAAAATAATAAATTTTTAATTTTTATAATTATTTTTTTAATAGAGTACCTAATTATGTAATACTAAAATTATTTCATATAAAATACATTAATCGCACCCTGCCTGCACGGTACGTATTCTTGGCCAGAGAACAATATAAATTATAATAAACTAGAGTGAAGAAAATTGACGAAAAAAGGCACGCCACGGATTAATACATGAGATATATATAGGAAGCAAAAAGGCTAGCTTAGCCTTTGATTCTTCCAGTTCCAGGTATCACAAAGGATTAGGTTACGAAACTTTTGGTCTTTTTCCCTTCAGACACGTATACATGATCAGAAACTAAAGACACTACGCTGGTCCAGCTCCAAAATGAACGATAAAACCTAGAAGAAGTTGTTTGCTTTAGAATTACGGTGGAAAACCGTATAAAAATACTATATAATAATTAGCTTGCAGACCCAAAAAAGAAGCCTTGTCAGTTGTATGCATGCATGCATGACTCATGCAAACAGATCACGTAGCAAACCCTCCTGATTCGGGCACATAATTTAGTCTATCCACCTCTTCTTCTTCCCAATCCAGCTTCGATGTTATCTCATCGTACTCCGGAACATATTCCTAATACAACAGCCAAAACGAGGTTACCAAGAATTAAAACAATGAACATCATCAATTAGTAATATTTGAAACATCTGAATTATAATATAATATAAACGAGAAGATCAGAAGCTATATATGCATATATACTAACCTCGAGCTGTCTAAACAATTGATTGGCTGTTGGTGCAGAGACGATAATGCGACGGGCAATTGGTGAAATAAAGCCTTCATCAACGGCCTTATCAATGAAAGACAATAAGGAATTATAGTACCCATCAACATTCAAGAGCCCCACCTGCGAAAATTATGACCGAATTGATTAATAGATTACAGCATCAAAGGTCGAAATTATCTAATTAATATATGTTTTTGGCAAACAACTTTTGATTAACAACGCTATTAATCTTTAATTATTTAGTATTTTATCCTTCTCATTGCGTATAGATCATGAGATGGAACTGAGAACCTTTCTCCCAGTCAAACGGAGATTCTCCCCAATCAAACCTATAAATTATGTGGCATGATTACCATTTTTAAATTGGATAATCTTATGCTATCTTTCCATGTGAATCAGAATTAAATACCACATGGCACATGCATTGATTCTTCTTTCTTCTTTTTAAAGCTGTTTGTTTTTCGCCAATTGTTTATGAAGAATTTCATCAATTAATATGGCAAAAGAAAAGGAGAAGATTTCTATATATCTTACGGGTTTGCGGTGAATTCCAAGTTGAGCCCACGTAATGACTTCGAGCAGTTCTTCTAGAGTGCCATATCCACCTGATGATATTGTCAATAAGCAAATACGATGAGTATTTTAAAATCAGAAAATGCATGCATGCATGCACTAAAATTCAATCAAATCTGGCTGAAACTTTGATTAAAGGACCGACTCGTACCGGGGAGGGCAATGAAGGCATCGGCTTGACGAGCCATTTCAGCTTTCCTCTGGTGCATATCAGATACAGCTCTCACTTCACCAACCGTTTCACCAGTTATCTGCAACAATACTTTCTTGTGTTATTATGTTATTAACTCAAAATGCTGAACCCCAATAAATGTATCTTAAGTCTGAACAAAAACAATAATTTAAAGAAATATCAGAAAACAACGGCTTGCCCATTGCCATTATATATATATATATCTACTTATCTCATATATAATTGACTAACAATTTTAAAAATCGTTTTGCGTGAAATCATTTATGTTGAAAATGTGTAATTACACATCATTAATGCTGTCTTAACAAGGACCATCTTTTTCCCTCAACGTCTTCCAAAGATTGGTTAGTGAGAACTTAGAAAAAGAACAGTAATTGATAAGTTTCCAAACACGCGCTATTTGCAATTCAATTTTGTTGCCAGAAATGATAAAAGAATTTTCATTTTCTGTCAAAAGACGAAAGAAACTGCGCATGAACGAAGAGATCAGGTGGAGTTTTCCTGAAAGTACCTCTCTAGGCATTAGACTCCTTGGAATGACTCTGCCAAAAATCCAATAACAAAGATCAGTTCCAAACAACATGAATTTCTTACGCAGTAGAAGATTCTGGTGGACCACATAGTACTTCTTAGAATTTTGTTTAAACAAACGTTGCCCTAATAATATCTATAGTGTTGAGAGGAAAAATAAACTGAAAAGCTGGCACTACTGAAAAGCTGGAAAAATAAGCTTCATGGGCTCCCTTTATGAAGAAAGGAGCAAGTCATGACTAATCTCGCCTTGAAAGTTTCACCGATATGGGCACCACGATGATCTGTTGAAAAACAAGTTGCTAGTTGCGCCTTGTATCATTGAAAAGACGGAAAAAAGAGAGTTCAAAAGTTCACATACTTTCTAGCCATCATGCTTTTTTATCTCTTTCTATGTAAGTAAAGACAAGGACCGAAAGAGACAACTTTATCCCAATGATAGCTCACAAAGAATATTAGTAAAAAAAACACGAACTTTTACATTATACTCTACGCCATATAATTAGCAAGCAAGTTGTAAATTAGTAGGAGCATATTTTTATTAAACACTATTTATTATAGCCACGTTCACGGTCCACAAAATATGACCTTTCTGTCCAGAGGACAAAGTGTAAAAATGGATGTCCCTTTTATCCGGTCCAGCATTTGATCCCATGATGTCTGCCTCTGAGTGGGTTGAGTACCCAATTCATAGAAATTTTGGACAACTTGACTAGTTTTAAGAAATATATCAGAAAGAAAGCAGACCATTTCATATAAAACCAAGAAAAGTAATTATGGGGAGACAAGAGATGCCGGTCTTTTGAACCCATCCCTAGTTCTTGTACTTGATATATATATATATATATATTCGAACATCAAGACCAATTAACGAGAGCGAGAGAGAGACGAACCCTACAACATGACGCCCACCATCATGAACAGCCTGAGAAACAAGACCCATCAATCCCACGCTCCCACCTCCATAGACCAAATCAATCCTTCTCTCCACCTGCAAAACACATCGGAAACCAGACCCATTAACACGCGTCAAAAACCCATCATTAAAATAACATTAATTTACTAACATGAGATGATGACGACGATGATAACAATAATAATACAAAGACTTGCTGGGAATGAACATTGAAAACCCCTAAACAGCCTACTTGGTAACTTGAGTGATATATATAAATATGTTTCCTGGTACCCCATAAACAAGAATCATGGAGGTTTGGTCATGGAAGCCTGTGGAGGTGCCCAATGTTGGAACGCGCTTAAAAGAGTCATGATACCAAGGGAGCACGTTTGGTTCCCCCGAAAAAAGCAGGAGAATTAATATTATTTTAACAAGATCAGTTGAAAACTATATTCTTTGCAGAGAGAGATCATGCAAGACGGCTGCTCAACTGACGGGCAGGTTACAGCTAGCACACTCTCTCTGATCTCCTCTCTCTCTCATGCCAAACATAAACCCTAAACCTTCCCCTTATTTCTCAACAGTCATAACCCACGTTGGTAGCTTGTTTGTTGCAGAGCACCACCACACCGACTTCAGAAGAGATAAAGAACGCAGAGAAAAGACTGAATATATAGCCAGAGAAATACATTTAAAATAAAATTAATGGGATGATAATTCACATGAAATTGACCTTCTGTCGAGGAAGAAAGGTGACAAATTCATGGAAGGATGCACATAGAAGGGAGATATCTCATTGAATCTAATTTTTGCGAAAAAACAATTAGGTAAGATCAGGTCAGAGAAAAACCCGGAATGGCATTTCGAATCGATGTTTGAATGTCTTCTTAAACACAAAAGGACCATAAAATGATATAAATTCAAAATATGTTGAAGACGCATATAGTCGTAAGCTCCCCGCATATGATGTATCATAGAAGAGAGAATGAAAATGGTAAGATGAGAAGGAAAAAAGCGTTAGGGGGAGAGGGTGGGTTGGGGAAGCTAAGCGGACTTTAACGTTACCAGTTCCTTCCCAAGTTCAACAGCAGCTTCTTGGTAACTAGCCTTCTTCCCTGAACTGCTCCCACAGAACACACAAATCCTCTTGAATCTCGACTTTGTCTCTTCCATCTCTCTCTCTCTCTCTCTCTCTCTCTCTCTCTCTCTCTCGTCTCTTTTTTGGGATAATGATCTGTCAAGGGAGATGAGGGTTGGGAATGAGAAGGAAGTGAATATATATATATATATACACACTTTTAAATACATAAAAAAAATACTTCAAGCCGGCCACGTTCAATACTATACTCCTTGCCAAGTAAGTTTATATAATACACTTGGCGTGTATTTATTTCTTTATATTATATATAGAAGTTAGAATTATAAGACATGATGCTCTATGTTTAGAGGTGTGCGATGTAAGGTCCTTTTTTTTTTTAATTTTATAAATTCATTTTCATGCTTAATTATAAAATTAATTACAAGTGATGGGGTAGAGATATATTTGGCAGGACAGATTCGATCCATGTGTATAGGTGGATCATGAATTACATAGGATGTGTTAAAAGCATTCTCAACGGGTTATGTAAACTCATTGTAAAATTTGAAGGAAATAGTTCAATATAACTCATCTAATGGATTATATATTTTATGATTAATATTCAGTTTGTTACAGTATCATTTCTACATCTAAGGAATACTATTTACACTTATATAAATATTTAATTTATTTCTCTCTCTACTTTTTACTCTTTATTTATTTATTTTTATCTACTTTTCTACTTTATTTGAAATGAATAAAATATATTAAATAATATAATATTTAAATAATATAAAGAAAAATATATATATAAGTTGATGTATGGTATATTATAAAAATCAATATATAAAATAGAAAAAGTGAGTTTTGATCATGTATTTTAAAAGATTAGATGAATAATCCATTGAAAGTAATCACTTTTAAATTTAGAGATAAGTTGAGATAATTTGTGAATGGTAAAAAATAATATTTTTATAATAATATTTCTAATAATATTATTGTTTTGAGATTTGAAAAAATTAAATTGTTTATCATATTTTATGTGGGAATTTAAAAAAGTGATTTTGAGATTTGAAAAGTGAAATTGTTTATTATATTTGTGAGAGAGTTTGAAAAAATTGTTTTGAGATTTAAAAAATATATATATATTTTATATAAAAATTTGACAAAAATGTAATAATAAATATAAGATAAATTGAGATGAGTTGAGATGGATTCCTCCCACGTCGGTCATTTGCTATTTTAACTTCACGGTAGCATGAGAACGGCCAACAATATATGTATAAATCATAAATGCCGCCATAATAAGCCTCATGTGTCTTTATGTGGCTTTTAAATCGTTGATGGATGATTATGATCGTTGCTTCACTATTTTTAAGATTATAGATTTTAAATTTAAAAGCGCACCTTCTTAGTATTTATTAATAAAATTGAAGTACCATATCATTAAAAAAAAAAAATTAAGAGCGCACCCACCTTCTTTATATTTATTTATTATTACATATAGGATGCATGCATATTGAAAACTAAGATTTGTAGAATTTAAGTTTAAAAGCTTACCTCATGATGTAATTATTTATTTCATGCATGACACATATTGAATTTTTCTAATAACTAGATATATATATATATATTGAAAATTAAATCATAATTTAAAAAAATACTCCTCTTTTTCATTAACATTAGCATATATATATTTTTAAAAAAATTAGCATTTATAGATTTCAAGCACTCTCTCCTGTCTTCACAAATAAAAAGAAACATAAAGACTCGATTCTCGAAGCATTCTCATTTTTTTGTTCCGATATCTAGATCTGTTTGCTCATATTTTGACTTCAAAAATCTTTTAGCTAAAAATAGATTTTATAAATGGGCATATTTGATTTGGTATTTTAAATTGTAATCAATTTTTATGATAAAGTAGATATAAAATATCATATTAAATTATATGTTATAAATTTATTTTTATAGAATCTGTAACTCTTTCAATTGTGATATAGTAGACAGCAACCGCGATTAGAAAGAGACAATCTTTAAACAATTATATATGGTTGGATCACATTAATGTCTGGCCAGAAGAATGTAGATCGAATACAATGTATCAGAAAACGTATTAGTACAGTAACATAAAAATAAAAAATAAATAAATAAACGTATTACTGCAGCTTGCGGTCTGTGTGTGTCAAAAGAAAATGAAAATATATATAGGTCATGAGACGTAAACAAGATAAAGAGATCGAGTTTCGTATAAGATTTCAAACACAGTGTTGGTTTGGCGTTTCCAAATCCATGTGTTGAAATATAAGAACATCATGATGCATGCAGCTCACGAATAACAAGGTACGTTCCAAGATCACTAGGATACTCCCGCATTGATCAGGGGCGGGTCCAAATGTTTTTTTTTTTTTTTTNTTATTTCTAAAATATTTTTTACAACCATATTTTAAAAGAATGGTATTTATTGATGATAATTTGAATTTTAAAAGTTATTTTACAAAAATATTCATTCAAAATATAATTATATAAAAAGTCGTATCCACCCGTCCACCATGTAACGTTAACTCTCCGATATATCTCTCGTTGGTTAGGTTATTTTCTTATATGGGGGATAATGTGAGATTTAAGTCCTCATTTTATAGTTTATACTGAGAGACTAAACTTTAAACTGTTAATAGACCATTCATTGGGTAATATACATAATAAACGACGATAAGTTTCAATATTTTTAATTACCATTATAAAGTAAACCAACAGTAAGTTTTAGTATGTACAATTTGACCAATTTGCTGAAATGAGTCTCAAATTGAACATTTTGCATCCTACCAAAATAAGAAATTTCAAAATCTCACAATCCAAATAAGGATTTCACGTTTTCACAGCACAAGTGCAGATGTTATAAAGCTGATATTGACGTTGAGATAAAATTAGATAATTTTATATGAAAGTTAAATAGTATATATTTTTTTAAAATTATAATTTTTTTAAAATTAAAAAGAATTAAATTATTTATTATATTTTATATAAAAATTTAAAAATTTTATAATAATAAAATAACATAAGATAAAACATCCTTTATATCTAAACGAGTAATAAACTAAAAAAATAAAAAAAGAGGGGGTGAATTATCGCTTGAATGTAATTCCCACCAAAAGGGAATTGATATAAAAAATAAAAAAACAAAAATTCTACATCGTCCAGAGTCCAGACTCCAAACGCCACGATAAAGCTTTTCTGGCTTTGGGAAATGGGAAATAATGCCCTTTTGGGGGTTGATCCGGTATTTGAAGTTGGACTGACAGACTGAGAAGAGTAATCATTACATTTTTGCTTGAGTTATGTGCCTTTGACTGGTTGGATGGCCCACCAAACTTTATTTTCTATATGTTTATTTTTCTAATGTGATTGCATCACCTGTCGCAAGCAATACGGACCGGTGGAAGCTCCGAAGCATGGGCCAGCACCTCGGTTTCAAATTACAACACAGTAGTGACACGATTTAAAAGCACGCTAATTTGATTAAAGAAACTTAGCTTACTTTTTAGCCTTTTGCCGACGGTAGTGGTGGGATCCACATGAAGGTGAGCTGAGCTTCTTTCCTTTCAAGTTGATTTGTGAAGACAACCTAAATTCTAATTTCGCTAGAGACCGTAGATGTCTGGCACGTAAAAGTGTAAGTGGAAAGGACAAGACCGATACATGTGCCCTTGTCAACCGTCATTTCTTCCCAGCGAGAGGGTAATTTCCGTCCCTGCATTCGTCTGAACAATGAATATTTTTCATTTCTGTCAACGTCATATCATCTACATCTCGCCATGCTACAGTTAAACAGTAATGGAATGAAGGTTAAAAAATAGACAGAATATCAAAAGGTTGTCAGTTGCGATGGAATGCAATCTTCATAGTTACGTGTTTCCGGTTGGATAATACCCGTTCATTTAGACTGTATTTGAATGTTTAAATTTAATTTAATTTTTTATAAATAATAATAAATTAAATAATAAAAAAAGTTATATGAAATTATTTAAATTAAGTTTAAAGTATATTTATATGTTAAAATTAATTTAATATTTTTTATAAAAAAGTTTAAAAAAATTATAAATATCACGTATAAATATATATTAAGTTGAAAAAAATTATAGGTCTCACGTGTAAAGAAGTTTTGACTTAAGATGAGTTTAGTAATTTAAGAGTTAGATATTTAAATGTTAGATTTAATTTAAAATTAAATTAAACTTAATTGAGTTAATAAAAGAGAATTTTTTATTTTTTATAATATTTTAGTAAAAATTTAATTATATTATGTATTAATCTTTTCAAAATGTGGTTTATATTAAAATCATTGAGAAATCATTTATAATAAGAAAAAATAACGCAAATCCATTAAAGATTACACGTGGTTAGCGGACCACCCGGATCAGGATCTCATTAAATTGGCCAATAAGGAATTGGCGTATCAACTCGTCACTTACAGTTGATGAATTTAAATCATTGGGATGTACGTCACACGTGTTCCCATCTTATGCCATTTATTTAAATGGTCCTTGAAAAAATTATAAGTTTATTTGTATGAGTTTATTTGTAAGAACGGATTCTTCTCGTCATTATAAATTTTTAAAGTTTTTAAATAAAATATAATAAAAAATTTAAGATTTTTAAATCCCAATACATTATAATATTAAAAAATAAAATTTTAACAATATTTTATTCAACTTATTTAAAATCATCTCATTTTATTTCACTATTCAAACAAATTCTATGTCTTATTATTAGATTATTTATATAGTTCTAATCAAATGAAACAATTTATAAATAATAGTAAAATAATTTGTGAATAGCAGTAAAATATTTGAATTCAGATATTTTATAGAATTTCAAAAAATAAGAGAGAAAAATTTAAATAAAATTGAATTATTTGGAATATTAGTTATAATGAGAAGAGATGTTATTGTTTGTAATTTAAAAAAGTTGGATTAATTTTTATATTTTGTTTAAAATATTAAAAAAACTGTAATAATTAGAAAAATAATAATTTTCTCGTCAATCACTATTTACTATCTTAAACTTCACATCCTATAAAAAAAATTGTCAAGTTTGAGATATGAAAATATATAGTAACTGATGTATATAACAAAATAGATGAAAATATTAAATATTTGAAATTAAAAAATATTTATTTTTTATAGTATTTAAATATTAAAATAGGATGGAATGATATATGATGGAACGTTACACTTTTAACATCCAAACCAGGGTAAGCAGTCTAGTGGATTTTGTAAAATCTATTTTTATGTAAAATTTAAAGAAAAATAGCTCAAGAATGCCACCAACAGATCATCTGTTTTTAATTCTATTTTACATTTTGTTACAGTATTAAGCAACATTGAGCATGAATTGTTCATAAATGTAAAAATATTTTATTTATTTATTCTTTTTTTATGTACTTTATCTTTCACAATAATTTCCGTATTTTTGTACTTTTTTTTCAATAAATTATTAAATAATATAATATAAAGAAAAAATAGATAAATTAATATATAGTATATTATAAAAATTAATATGTAAAATAAAAATTATATATTTTAATAATATATTTTAAAGGATAAGATACTGAATGCTCTAAAGTTAGTTAGTTACACCTGGTCCTGCACATTACTCGTAACTCGTAAATCAAAGAAGTCGAACTGCTTTAATGAAGTATAGTACTGACCGTTGATTCTTTTGAATTATAATTTTGTGAGTCTTTTTAAATGTTGTATAAATATTGATTTATTTTTAATTTTTTTATAAAAATACAAAAATCGACAAAATTGACATTAATATTGAAACGATGCGTGGATTGTGAAAAATAATTGCAAGATTTTTGAAGAAAAAAATATTTATATTCAAATATAATTGATAGAAAGTGTTATTTAAAATATAACAAGATGTAATTAAGTAAATTATGAAAAAATATTTTCTCTAAATTATGTAACATAACTATTTTATTAAATATGTTATACACGTCACTTATAAATAAATAGAATTTTAATGTTCAATTTAAGGTTCTATGTTTACTTCATGACTGACGGCCTTCTTTTGCCGACAGCGTTGATCCATTATCGTCGATGGGGAAGTGGAACGTGCATTTCGACGGCGGGAAGACGTGGACAGAAATGGAACCGTTGGGAGTTTATCCACAGGCGTGGGTGTATTTAAGAGAAACGGCGGAAAAGCGAGGGTGTGGCAGATGGACACACGTGCGACAAGCCGCCGGCAGGGAACGGATTGAAACCACAGGGCAGGGAGACAGAGACAGGGACGTTGTGTTTGGTGTTTCTGCTCGGCACGGGCGGGGACGGATTTCAATGAACAACTGTGACCATTTGTGTCCAATTATATATTGGTCCGTGTCAGCGTCAGAGTGCTCAGGCCCTGCCTACATATTTATATTCAGCAGATCTGGAGAGTGAATTAAGATAAAGAAATTGAGACAAAAATTTAAAATTAATAAAATAATTTTAAAATATTATTTTTTTAATAATAATATTAAAAAATTTATTATTTATTATATAAAAATTTAAAAATTTGTAATAAATAGATTAAAGAAGATCAGGTGAATTAAAATATTTTTTATATCTAAATCTCCCCCTCAATCTGCGGGCCTTGCCTTACAGTTACAGCTGATTGTTCCTTTTGAGATGGATAAAATGTTGGGCAACTGGCATGAAAAGAAAATTGACGGAGGTAGTAGCTGTTGTAATTGAGATGCGATAATTTTAGGTAGAAATTTAAAATAAAATAAAATATTATATTTTAATATTATTATTATTTTAAAATTTTAAAAAAATAAATTATTTATTATATTTTATGTGAAAATTTTAAAAAATTATAATAATAATATGAGATGAATTTTCAATTCAAATGAGGCACTAATATTTAAATAAATAAATTTAATTATATCATATAGCATGATTAAAAAACATTATATCATACATATCTTAAAAGATTTAGATTCACGAGCTATTATTTAAATTTTAAGGCTCGTAATAAGATATAGATATATAAAATGGTATATAATATTTATTGAATAATTAATGTTATTCATTCCAAATAGATAATTTACCTACAAAATTATAATATTATAAGATTCATATTTTATGTTTACTTTTTAAAAGTATTTAAATCCTTACTTTAATAGTATCTAATCGTGTTTGCTTTCTAATATATTATAAAGGAAGTTGCTACAGATATAAAGGGATTATTCATTTTTTTCTCTTCATTTTTTTCCCTTCGCGTGCGTATTCCCTTGTTGTGCATCTCTGCCACCTCCGCCTGCATTCGCCCTCTTTGTTGCTGCTATAGTGGTCGGGGACCAATTCAAAGCCGGCAGAAGCTGTCGTCGTCTCCCCTCTCCTCACGGCAGCGCCTCTCCCACATCTCTCCTGTGCGTCTCCCCCAACCCTCCCACTTTCCCTCTCTGCCTCTGCCTCCCACGAGCTTGCCGTGCACGGGAGCTCCCATCCCCCCACTGGATGGTGCCGTTTGGACTGCCGGTGGATTCTGCCGGCACTGAAGTGGTCCCCAACCACCATTACAGCCACGGGGATGTGGAGGCAGAAAGGGAAGAGGGGAAGAGGGAGAGAGACCCATGGGTGGAGAAAAAAAAAGAAGGAAAAAGAAGAAGAAGAAAGAGACGTGTGTGAGATTCCTTTGAATCTATAGTAGTTTCCTATTATAAATGAAAGGGTAGGCAAAGGCATCATGCAAAAGTGAATCTCTGGTAAAATAGATCCGTCCCTTTGGAAATAGATTGATGACCAGGAGATCCATGCTCTTGGTGAGAATTTATGAAGATATTAATTACATGTTTGGTATTGCAGTGAGAAATATAACTTATAATTTTAAGACTTATAGTTTATAACTTAAGTAATAGGTCATACTATTAAAAAGTTATTTAATAATCATATGTTTAAATAACTTTTAAACATGTTACGTTTGTTTGAAAATAAATTTAAAAAATGATTGCTAATGTAGAAATGACGATTATTTGAGTTTTTAAAGATTATAATCATATATTTGAAAACTGTAATTATCTGAAAGTTATATGTGCATTTTTCATCGTTTGACATTCTTTTTAAAATTGGAATCACGTTCTGCATTATCTAGAAAACAGGTTTCAAACGTACCTTTTGACTATTTGAAATTCAAAGTAATTTAATGTGTATTATGTAACACTAAAACAATCTAATTTTTTTTATTAAAGATTTTTTGATGTTATTTAAGTTCTTTTTTAGACTCTTACCAAACTCCAAACAAGCCCTAAAGCATGTAGAACATAAAGGAAAAATCCGGTTACATAAATCATATAATCTCATATAATCATTATAACTTTTTTCAAATTTTTTAGAAAAAATATAATAAAAAATTCAACTTTCAAATTTCAAAACAAAAATAATATTAAAAAATAAAATTCTAATAATATTTTATTCAACTTTCATTTTTGATCTCATATTATCTAATTTGTGTAACCAAACATGACCTAATTGTCGTGATACAACTATTTGTTAGATATTTCATTCTCAAATATCACTTAAATTTAAAATATTTTTTAATTTTAATTCTTTAATTTTTTTCATATAATCATTACCTAATTATTACCACTTTACTAAAATCTATAACAAAATATAAAAAATATTATTATTTTTTCAAATTTTAAGATAAAAATAATATTTAAATAATTTGTTAACTTTGTAATATTTTATTGAAATTTTTCTCTCATTTTCTAAATTTTAATAAAATATATCAAATCAAATTATTTAACTATTATTTACAAATATACTGAAATATTCTAAATCTCGAAACGGTTCTAAACCTTCTGCTAGATACATGTGATCTACCGATCAAGCTGTACCTTTCACATTATTCCAATGCCCATTCTCGTTGAATTATTTAAAATTCTAGACATAATCCTTTTATTTTTCATGGCCATAATTTAAAGTCTATATTCACAGTCCAAGAAGATTAGATGGCCAATTATATCAACTCAATTAAAAATTTCGGAAGTCTAAATTAGTATAAAGTCTCATATGGTATACCTCGTCTCTCTCTAGAAAAAACCTCCCGTCTCTCTCTAAACTCCTTCAACTCAGACCAACGACAGGGAGGGAAAAGCTCCATCCTCCCTTCTCTTTTGTCTTTTTTCTTTTCTGTTGTAGTGTTTTTCTCTGTGTTTTTTCAAGTCAAATAAGGGAGGATCATCCTTCAAGTCTTTCCAGTAGTCGCCTCTCTACACGCGCCTCACCGGGAGGATGCCTAGTCGTCAATCTTCAAGACTTCCAAATCCAGCGTCTATCGGAGTGGCGCATAGCCCGGACGCGCAGGATGAACTTTCCGGACCCCATCGACGCATGGTCATCACGCACCACCAAGGAGACCTCTGTCGACACCACGCTCGGCTTCTTTAGGCTCTCTGACTCCGGAGCTTTCAAGATTGACCGTCGGTTTTCCTCTCCGAGAGAACAGTGCTCAAAGGTTCGGCATTGGCTCATGCCAGACACTGTTCATCCGTGTTTTGTTATGTTTTGTTTGTTGTTTTAATTTTCTATTATGTAATTTTCAGTGTTTTGTAGTTTAATTTTTTCTGTTTTGTTGTTAATTTTGTTGACACGAGTATGATGTTGAGCCTTTGGATCGAACATAATATGGGGTAAGAGTTGCTCGAGAGTGGTGGGGCGATGTTACGCTGGTGGTCGTACGATCGAGCTGTTGTGGTCCATGCGTGAGCTGGGTGCTCGTCCAGTCAGGGCTCGAGATGCCGATGCTTGCGGCGGGCGTGACATCCGGGGTCTCACCGGTGCTTGGGGTCTTATAGTTGTTTTTGTATTTAAGTGTAGTTTGGTTTTTTTTAGTTAGTAATAAAATAGAAATAGGCTATTGGATTTGATATCCATTAGAGTGTCCCGTACTCATCCTCCCAGGGAGGACTAAATGGCCTTTTAGTGTTATTTTTACAAAACGCTTTCTTTGTTTAGGAGAGAGTTCTTTTAGAAGTTAAGATAATGTCCGTCATAAAACAATTTGTGTGTCGGGAAGCTCCAGAGCTGATGCATAGTTAACTTATAGTCTGGATTTTTTATATATTGATAAGTCACATTTGTAACTTTGGTTCATTAATGAAATGAGTCTGTTTCTGTGAAAAAAAAAATTTAAAATTTTTGGCAACTCCAACTCCAACAGAGTTGAAAAATTTAAAATTCGGAGTTGAACAACATTTTAGACTACCAATTATGACTCCAATAAATATACTACAGATATATTATATCACAATTAAAACATAGAAGTTTAGTAGTCTAACGGTTAGTGTAGTTTTAGTTAAGCTTAGGGGTGTAATCGGTCCGGTTTGGTCTGGTTTTGGATTAAATTTGAAACCGAACTGATATGCACAAGTTTTGTATTTTTAAGAATCGATTCCGCACTGGTTACCTCATTAAACGGTTAAACCTGTACTTCCGATTTTACAGGTTCGAGTCCGATTTAGTTCGGTTTTTGATTTTAATATACTATATTATATTATAGTATATATAATACTATAGTGATATATTATAGTATATTATAATATATAGTGATATAGTATTAGTATAACTATTAACACAATAGACTATAGTGATATAAAATTTTAACATTTAATATTATATTAATTAGTAATTTATCATATAATACAAAACTATTTTATATATAATTATATTTTATTTATAAAAATTATATACAATATAAAAAATTATAATATATATATGAATCGATCCGGTCTGGTTTTAGAAAAAGAAAAAGTGAAACCGAACCGATTTTTGACCGATTTTAAGAAAAATAAAACCGATTCTAGACCGAACCAAACTCGAAATCGGACCTAATTCACCGGTTCAGTTTACTGGTTCACCGGTTTTTTCTTACACCTCCAGTTAAGCCCAGGAAAGGAGTTTATTTTTTTAAAACTATTTCAAATTTTTTATTCACTATTTATATAAAAAATATTTAATAAAAGAAACAAAAATGTGGAGTGTAATATATAGATAAATAGTAAGAGATTGTGAAATTTTTTTTGTTTTAATATTGTCGGCAGTTTTTGTCTCTCTCACCAGAGATTTCCTGGATCTCTCTGTCCCCTAAAAAAAACAACGTAAGCGTTTATATGGACTGAACGTTGCGGGGGACGAAAGGTAGCATTTAAGCCTGTGGTTCACCGTTCATGTTAATTTTTCCAAAGGCTTCGTAAGGGCTTAGGCTAAATTAGCCCATTTTCAGCGACGATGACTGTCTGATCAATGGAGCCCATCTTCCTCACTATAACCTTCCCAACCCATCATCTTCTGTCTAGTTTTATTTTACTAACTTAGAAGCCATATTAATATTGTAAAGCCCTTAAGCCCATGTCTCATGAGCATGAAAATGGACAATCCCATCCCTGCCAGCCTAATATTATTTTGGGAGATAGAGAAGAAAATTTTATGTTTTGTTTTAAAGTTTAAAATATTATTTTTTAAATTTAAATTTTAAAAAAAGTTGAATTAGAATTTGAAAAAATTACATTAGGACTTAAAAAAGTTGAATTATTTATTATATTTTATATAGATATTTAAAAAAAATATAATGATAAAATAAGATGAGATGAGAATTTTAAAAAATTCTTAGTGTCCCAAATCAGCATAAGAACAAATGAAAGTATTCCCCAACCCCCCACCCTCCCGATCGATCCCAATAGCATTTGGGTGCATCATTAAAAAAAGCTCACTCACCTAGAAGTGCCCAATTGGATCATTGCCGATAATCCGTCTTGAGTAATTATAAAGCACAGCTTCCTCGGTTTCAACTTACAACTATTGAGGACGTGATCATTTTTTGACTCTTGCAACTTTTGTGAGCCGTTAACTCCTAACGCTCACCGCTCGTGACTCGTCAGCGTTACGCTAACGCTGACAATGACACAGGTACGCCCCCCGTGTTGACAATGAACGCAAACGAGAGTTGCTATACAGCCTCCCCTTTCCCGCAACCTCCGCACACCGTGCCTACATGGAATTTGTTTTTTTTGTTTTTTTTAATAAAACAAAAAGTGGGTTACTTAAAAGTGGGGTTTTGTTTAATTTTTGCATTTCCCTCCATCATTCCCCACCCCTCCTCGCGTCCACCTTCCCCCATTCCCCCCCCTCCCAAAGCGTCCCACCCGTCCCACCATCTTCAACCCCCCAGCGTCCGCCCCCAGTGATCTCTTCCATACGGATTCGTCGCACAAGCCGCGGTCGGTGTTGCTTTCTTCTTCCGAACGGTGTCGTCTGGGGCTGCCGACATTGATCTATTCTGACCGAATGGTTTGTGTTTTTCTCTCCATTCCTTTTCCGTTTCCCATCATCCTGTATATTGTGTGGTTTTGTATTTCTTGAATCTGCGGCTTTGTGTTTGTTGGATCTTTGTTTTTTTTTATCTTTTAATAGTTGCTAATTTTGGGTGAGATTCATGGTTTCTTCAACAATGAGGAATGAAGAAAAATAAGTTATTGAACAATTTGAATCCGGTGTTTATGTTGTAGTCATTCTACTTGGAGATGGTACTAAAATATTTAAGCGAGTTAGATTCAGGTACTCTAGTAAAGACTTGACCCAACAAAAAATGTCTTCAATTTTTGTACAGTGTGATCTCCCACATGCCTAGCTCGTTTTCTCGTATATCTATGCATTTTGGTTCTCAAGTGTTTCATTACTTTCATTTTAGCCCATCGCAGTATGTATGTAGGTGTGCCTCCACCATGTAAGCTAGAAACCCAAAACTACAAATTATCTTCAACATTATTTTTACTGCTTATGGACGTGTTTGGCATGTATTATGCTTCTGTCTAAACTTGTATAAAGTGTTGGTGTTTGATATATGTCCAATGCAGATATAGCTCCTTTGAGTTACCTATTGCTTATATTTACCTGTTTGTTGGTTCCATCCTCTGAAGAAATTTGTCTTTTAATGGTTGCTGATTTTGTCTTTTAAGTAAATAAAAAGCATGAATTCTTATAAAATTGTTGCCAAGGAACATGATTATTTTCATTTTCACTTTGCTTGAAATTGCGGATATGATTCAACGCTTAGCAAGGGAGATGAATTATATTGTGTAGTGTAAAATAGAGAGCACTGTATAATTCTATAACTAAAATTCGTGGGTGTTCTTTTATATTTGTGAAAGTGAGCAGGTGAGAATGAAAATTCTTTTCTTTTTCTTTGATAAAAATTTGTTAGATATGTTTGGTATTAGATTCTTGGAATGTTATTTTAGTTTTTTGTCATAAAATTAAAGACCAATTCAGCATTGATACAAAAGGTATTAGAAATTATAACAATGATCACAAATATGGAACAAAGAAAAATATTCCACCATGAAAGAATGAATAATAATGTGGTTGAACAGGCACATGGTTAGATTTGATTGATACATATGAAAGAATAATATGGGCTGCTCTCCGAATTGATGTTTTAATTTTCTATTGTAATTCCTTCAGGATATATCATACATGCCACTTGGAACATAGTGCAAATCAGTCCTCGTGAATTTGCATAGTTGTTAGTGTTATATATTAGTAAATGAGTTTTTTTTAGCGGATTGTAGCTACAGGTATATACGTAGTTGTTACTATATGTATTATTGTCATGACTTTTTTTCCCTTTGTTGATACATGTACGATGAAGCTTCAACATGCAAAGACACTAGAAGTTCAAAGGCCTGTTTTCCAACGAGAGGATTGATGCTCACTTGATAATGCATATTTTATGAAACTCGGTCACTGCATCTGACGAATTGGAAGTCGAAGAATTTTGAGATGTTTGAATTTGTAGTATAATCTGTTTGGCTTTGTGTTATATCCAAACTTGGTATTTTTCTGTTTGTAGTGGTTTGAGAATTATTGTATCCAACCTTGGTGTAATTATTTTGATTTTAAGAATAGATGGATGTGAATGTGTAGGCGAATTATAGGTTATAGATTAGTTGGAGAATTATTTGCCAGTTTATGAATGTAGTTTTGAATGTTAGAGTTGATGGATGTAATTTGTTTTGTACACATTTTGGATTACTTCTACAAATTTGATGGATGTAATTTTTCTTGTAATGTATTGTTTATGCTAGATGCTGAAAGTAATTGAATACATTCTATTTTACCTTTCCCACCATACCAAGATGATTCAAGAGCTAGAACTCCACGTATGTTGTTGCTCGTTAATTTTCTTTTTATGAGCAATAATTGTAGGTGTTAGATTCCAATACTTGTAAGTTAAAACCAGCCGACAAGTGCCTTATGATTTTATTTGGTTCAGTGGAGTTTGTTAATTCATCTCTTTATCTCAACCAATTATTAAATAAAAGCATCGTTTAAAAAGAAACAAAAAAAAAAAAAAATATTTATAGAGAGAGAGAGAGAGAGAGAGAGAGAGAGAGAGTTGTGTTACTAACTGGTGGTACGTTTGGCTTGCCGGTCTGCATTATCTTTCTGTATTGCCTCATCTCCCGAAATAAATGCAATTGAATCATCTATTATTTATTTATTTAGCTCAATTATCGGGGACAGCTTTGCCGTCTTAGACCAGACAAATTGCCAACTGCAAGTATTTGGGATGGGAGAAATCTTTCCAAATGCAAACTGTCAGTCATGAAAATGAACTCAAACCGGATTAAATATAGGAATTTCTTTGTAAATCTTTCGCCATTTAAGTAACCACCTATCACGTGTAAATAGGTGATGGTGTCTATGGGTTTAGCATAATACGTTGCCATAATTCTTCGCATATAGCATATAGCATACATGTTACGATCCGAACAATCTCTTTACATTTCAAACTAGCACGATAGGTAGGAAGAGGACTTGATAATAATTTGAGACCCAGAACTTCATTTACGCAATCTACACAACAAGCATGCAGGAGAAGCCAACATTGGAATTTCAAACAATTTGACTTCACCTATAATTTTGATTCATTCCTACTCCCTATAGTTTTATCTACAATTTTAAACTACAGTGCAGTAATTGGGGCTTGTAATTGTCTCTTTACTAATGCAGTGTATATTCCATCCTAGCTGAGTAGCTCCTTGTGGGTACTGCTTTTAGCAATCTGACCATCTGATATAACAGCAACACAGTTTGCACTTTTGACTGTTGAAAGCTTGTGAGCTATGACAAGAACAGTCCTTCCCCTCATCAGAGAATCCATGGCAGCCTATATATAGTAGCATGAGAAGAGGAAATTGAAGTAATTTGACTGCTTTGTTTCACAATTTTTTTTATTGCCTCAATTAATTGAGCAGGCCGTGGATCATGCAGCAATATCCAACAATATAAAAAATGAAATAAGTATCAAACAAATGGAAAAGAACCACCCTTCGACGAGATGTCGCCAGAAGGTAAGAACAAGGTAAACATAAAGGTTGAAAATTTATCCTTCTGCCTATAACTGGATACTCAAGCCAATAATATATCAGCACCAAAAAATTGGCATTTCCTACATAAATCGATAAGAAACCTGAACATCCACAACAAAGCACCTCCCCTCTTGTTCATAGACCAAACTTATTAATAGGAATGCAATGAAAAGAATATAAACGAAAAATGTAGAGTTTTAGAGTCACAACTCAGAGTTTTAAAGTCCATTTACAAGATACCAAAACACATGAACGCTCTTGAAAAATGTAGAGATCTTATCATACCAAACTCTTTAAAGCAGGCATTAAATTTAATTTACAAAATTGATAAAATATATCATCACTTCCAAAGCATCCAAACAAAACACCCAAAGATTAGTTTAACTCTTCAGACCAAACAATTACACCAACCTTTAAATGTGAACTTTTCATCAACTCCTACATCTATTCAACATATAATTTAAGCTCTAAGTCTCCGGTCACCAAAATTCTCCTCATTTCTCGCCCAAACCAACAAAAGGAAGAGAGACATCCAGGCCACCTTAAAATTAAATATTTTCCATTCATGACATGCAAATGAGAATGTTATTGATGATGGTGATAATCTAAGAAACCCTCTTTCGATCGTTAATAAGGCTTAACTTATTAAAAAATTAATATGCTCCATCCTGTAGTAACCAGAATTTTTCTTTGGTTTCTTAGCTACCAAACAACCCACAGGCTGTGTTACAGACTATATATTGATAGACTTTACTAAAGGTAAACCTTTTTCATTTTCCACATCTAAATAACCACGAATCCTAGCTCCAACAATACCCACCACCAAATATTTCCCTTTTTCCCAACAACCATAAAAACCTGGAAAAAAAAAGGACAAAAGAAGCGATACTCAGCCTATATAGTCACATAAAAGTAAACCCTCTCCAATTCGTGTAATTTATTTTGGGAAAAATGCCTAACTTGAGTTACCGTAATGTGAGGAGGCAGATCTGTACAGATTGAGCGTTGGTATTCGACGTATGGAGTTTGCAATAGAAGCTCAACACACCGTATGAAGTTTGAGAGTGAGATAGAGGGGTTTCAAGGGTGAAACAAGTGAAGAAGGGGCTGGGGTGAGAGGTGAGGAAGAAATCTTCTAGAGTTTCATGGGTGAGTGACGTGAAGGGGGCTGGGTTGAGAAGGAGTTATCTGTTGCTGGGGTGCTGGCTGGGGTGGGCGTCTGCGTGTGGGAGAAGAGGCAGTCGGCTCATTGTTTTGGTGATGAGAAAAGGGAGAAGTAGGGAGGCGAGTGAGTGGCGACTGAACCGTGACATGGGTGAAGAACCGGGTTTGCCACCTCAGGAGTGTGGTGTGTGACCGACAAACCGGAGGCTGGATAGACTTTTTCAATTTATTATCTGAATTTTACAGTATTAAATAGAAGACAAAACTACAGCCCCGCTGGCCCCCGCGCTAGCACTGTTTTTTGATATGTTTTTTTTAAAAAATTATTTTTGATGTAAATTTTTTAATATTTTTAAAAATTAAAATAAATTTATAATATTATTAAAAAATACGTCTTTAATTAAAAAGAAAAAAAAATCCATTAAAAAACACTTTTTATAACTAAGTAAAATAAAAAAATTATGTTTTATTTTATCATTAAGAAAGTATTTTTTTAACAATATTATGAATTTTTTTATTTTTTAAAATTATTAAAAAATTTATATAAAAAAAAAACTTAAAAAGACACGCCCACACAAACACATACTAGATCCCAGCAAGAGCCCCCAACGGGACATCTAGCATTTTTCTAAATAGAATAAAGATTCGTCTTGTAATATTTATTATTATTATTTTTTATCTCAGATTTTGATAAATTATTTTTTTAAAATTTTTTTCAATTAAAGGAATATTATAATTTAAACAAAAAAATTAAAAGATTAATTTTTTTCAATGTTACTAATAGAAGTTTTGATATAGTTATTACTCTGTGTAAATCAGAAAATATTTGGTCAAAATTTTCAATTGTTTTGTCTTGATTAGTACTATTTATATATAAAAAAATATTATAGGATCAATTTTATTTTTCTTTATCTCTTTTATTTAAAATAATTAAATACAGACAACTTATAAAAAAAACCCTTTGTCCTATTTGACTCCAAGCGATTCGTTATAAAATAAAAGAGTAATATTATGTATAAATTTTAAATACATAATTTTTTTTTTTATAAAAATATGGACACCATTAAGAAAAAAAATGAAATTTTCACAAATTTCTATGATAGGATCTCTTTTTTATTATAAAGAGTTTACAAAATATTTATAAATTTAGGACTAATATATATATTTTCTCAAAAAAAAAAAAAAAAACTTGTACAATTATGGGTGGGCTTAGAACTTAGAGCACTCCCAATAGCTTATTCATCTTATATTTTAAAATACATCATTAAAACTTACTTTTTATATTTTATATACTGACTTTTACAATATACCATACATCAACTTCTCTATTTTTTCTTTATATCATTTAAATATTATATTTTTTAATTATTTTAAATGAATCTTATAATACTAAACAACTATCAAATAAGAGAAAAAATAATTAAAAATATTTTAAAGAATGAATAGTATTATCTAGATATAGAGAATTACTATTACAAAATATAAAATGAAGAAAAAGATATAAAATTTATTAGAAATTACTTTTAATTAATTTTTTTCTATATTATATAAAAAATTATATTTTACAAGATTTATTGGAAGTGCTCTAGAAGCTGCTTAATTGTTGTCCATCAAGAGCCGCGGCGCGCACTAATTTAGCCATCCGGTGGCTGGAGGCTGGAGCTGAGGTCGCCGTCTCCACCCGACCATCACGCACATGCTGGAAGGATGGGCCAACATGCTATATCCAACTAATCAGTGAACCACATGGATTAACGTGTAATTGGGTTTGTGTTTGCTTGGAATGTGCCCCACTTGATGATATGAAATATTTTGAATAGTAATTGAATAAAATATTAATAGAATATATTTTTTAATATTATTTTTATGTTGAGATTTAAAAAAGTTAAATTATTTATTATATTTTTATATAAAATTTTAAAAAAATTATAATGATTAAGATGAAATAGTAATTTTATGTAAACAACGGGAGACTTCATGTTTCTAAGAAACGACTGACTAAACTAATAAAGAATAACGTAGAAATTGCTCTTGATTCGATTTTTCTTTTTAACTTCCTAAAAATTATAAACTTGACTGACATTCTCTTCTTCCATACGCAATAGTAAATAAACATTTGATTATCTTAGTGAAGAGGATTAAATCGGGAAAGAAATAATCTTAAAAACAAGTAATGATGTATGTAATCTTCTTACATGCAAAATGGCATGTTTCAGTTAGGAAAATGCTGGGTTGTCCCCAAGTTGCCCCTCAAGTTTTCTTCTAGTGTATTTTGGTTATTTTTTTATATATTAAAAATTAATAAAATTGTGTGTACTTTTTTTGATAATTAAAAAAAATTCAAAATATACCAAAATGCACTAAAAGCAACTCAGGGGACAACGTATCACCATCACCCTTTCAGTTAACTACACCCAGTTCAATGGCTGTGAACTCGATTCTCATGCCAAGTGCCGACGCAAAATGGCATGTTTTTGGTAATTACACCCACTTCAATGACTCTGAACTTGATCTTCATGCCGGGTGCTGACCGTTGCCACTTGGCCTCTCTCTCTTCCACTTTCCGAAAATTAGAGACAAAATTATCAAGAGCGGTCCTACTCTATCTTACCGTCAATTCAAATTCTTTTATTTTTTTAAAATTTTTAAATTTTTTTTTTATCAAAATATTTTAAAAATATATAAAAAAATATCAATACACTAATAATCATTTTCTTAACTATTAAATAAAAAAATTAAAAAAAAAACATGAAATGAGAGAACAAATTAAATAGGTAAAATATCAATTTTCAATTATCAAATTTATGGTAATGATGATATCACAGAACAAATCTCCATATATTTTGTAATACATATTTTAAATAAATTTTTTTTATGAGATGATGTTATTTTTTATAAAATAAAATTTAATTTTAAAATATGATTATATAAATTATTATAACAAATGACGTGTGTTTATCGACTTTCCAAAACCGAAACTGCTTATATTTTTCCAAAACCGAAACTGCTTATAGCCTTATAGCATAAAAAGGCTCACAATTCTAAATACTCGGCCACACTCCTACAAGCAAACAGAGAAACCAAAAAAATGAGAACCCATTCGCCCACAGCAGCCTCATCGCTTCTTTCTCTCGTCTCTGTCTTCTCTCTGTACTTCTTTGCTTCATCTTCATCATCTATAACTCCCAAAACCCCCACTATCACTATCCCACTCTCTCCATTGTTCACCAAACGCCCATCCTCAGATCCTATCAAGACCCTCAATTCTCTTACCTCTTCTTCTCTAACCAGGGCTCGCCATCTCAAGAGGCCGAAATCCCCTTCTCTCCCCAAAATACAAGTCTTCCCACACGGCTATGGAGGCTATTCCATATCCCTCAGCTTTGGTACACCCCCGCAAACCTTACCTTTTATTTTGGATACAGGCAGTAGCCTCACCTGGTTCCCCTGCACCTCACGCTATCTCTGCTCCAATTGCGCCTCCCCCAGCGTCCACCCGGCCAAAATCCTCAAATTCATTCCAAAACTATCATCCTCTTCGAAGATTCTGGGTTGCAAAAGCCCCAAATGCGCCTCATTTTTTGGCCCAGATGTCCAGTCTCGGTGCCAAGACTGCAGTCCAGCTTCACAAAACTGTTCACAGAGTTGCCCTCCTTACGTAATTCAATACGGTTTAGGGTCAACCGCCGGATTACTTCTTTCGGAGGCACTGGATTTTCCCGAGAAAACCTTTCCCAATTTTATTGTTGGGTGCTCAATTTTCTCAACCGGCATACCCGTCGGCAATGCCGGTTTTGGTCGTAGTTCCGAATCGTTGCCCTCACAATTGGGTCTCAGTAGATTCTCCTACTGTCTGCTGTCCCGCCTCTTCGACGACACCATGGAGAGCAGCGACCTTGTTTTGTATGGTGGGTCCGGTTCGACCAAGACCCCGGGCCTTAGCTACACGCCGTTCCGCAAAAACCCAGTTTCCAACAACACTGCATTCCTGGAATTCTACTACTTAACCCTTCGTAAAGTCATCGTTGGCGACAGGACCGCGAAGATCCCGTACAAATTTCTGGTGCCCGGGGCTGACGGTCACGGTGGGACTATAGTGGACTCTGGAACGACCTTCACCTTCATGGAAAGGCCAGTCTTCGACGCTGTGGCGAAGGAGTTTGAAACTCAGATGGCTAACTATACTAGAGCTGTTGACATCGAAGCCCAGTCTGGTTTAGGGCAGTGTTTCAATATTGGGGGTAAGAAAAAGGTGATTATTCCGGATTTAACCTTTCAATTTAAGGGTGGTGCGAAGTTGACCTTGCCCCTCGGGAATTATTTTTCGTTTGTTCGTGATTCGAGCGTCGTCTGCCTGACCATTATCACCGACGACGTGCTCGGTTCGGGCCCCAGTGGCGGGCCGGCCATTATATTTGGTAGCTTTCAGCAGCAGAATTTGTACGTGGAATACGACCTGGAAAATGAGAGGCTTGGCTTCCGGCAACAAAGTTGCAGGAAGTGAGCTGGCGCAGCAATAGGACAACTACAATAATAGTAGTACTTCCAAAAAAGAAAGTCGTGGTGGATTTGCATTATTGGATGGGCCTGATCAGTCTGCGAACGATGCTCTGAGAATTTTAAACAGATGTTGGGGTGACGGCGGCGGCGAAATTACGGTGAAGCGTTTAAAGCTCGCGGCGGAATATATATATGTAACGGCCAATATATATGAATATTGATATATACGGAAGTGTAATAATACTAGAGGCTAATCCTCATAATGTTCCAAATAATTACTATTTTTTTATCAAACAATTATTGAGTTTTAGAAAGATTGATGTTGGATGCTTTCGACGTTGGAGATACTGTGAATTCTCATGCATTTGCGTGGATATGCTTAACCACTACTTTTTGGCTACAGTGTATTCTGTTTTCTTCATCTTTGTAGGTAAGCTCCTTTAAACCCATGATGACTCGAAAGTCACGAACATAACCAGGGGACATGGTGTTTATTGCCATTTAATTAATCGTGTTGACAGTTGCAATTTGGAAGAAATAATGAGCATATATACAGTTTTTTGGAGCCCCTTCTTTGTCTCCGATTACTCTCGGTCGAGTTCCTATGGACGACAAAGCTTTAATTACTTTAAGAAACTAGACTATGTGCTAGCTTTAACAATACGCAGTAGAGAGGCTACAGTGTTGGACTTGACCATCTATCTACATGCTTTAGTGCATGAAAGACATAATTAGACAGCTCATGCATGCAGGTTCTAACTATTTACACGTGCGTTCCACAAATAATGCATTCATTAGTGTTTCTTGGAAGTTTCCGAACTCCATATATAGTGTCAAATTATACACCTTTGAATGTATTTGCATGTTGAACTTTAATATATATATATATAATCACTCTCTGATAATCTCAATAATTGTGTATATTTTTTATTAGATGTAGTCTCTCTCATGCTTAAGGCAATGAAACTTATTCCATCTGTTTTGTCTTCTTACAACAAGCATAGAATTATCATCATGTGATCATGAGCACATGTTTATCATGGTCGGACCAACGACAAAGCTTGATAATCAAGCTTGAAGGAACCTTGTCCCATTGGCTTCTTTTAAGATGACTTAGGAAACAACCAATAATATTACTGATCAGTACTACTCCAAAGTGAAGAAGGGGAACAAATAGGACAAATTATTAACTACCAGTTATTTGTAGCTAAATGATTATTTTCAATTAAAATAAATCTATTTTCGTTATAAATAATCATTTTCATCACAAAAAAGTGATCACAGATATCATTTTTCTTATAATGTGAGGGCGATCTTCAATACCATTCCGAAGTGAAGAAGGGGAACAAATAGGACCAATAATCTTTGGTGTCTTGTCCGAGGGAGGGAAGGGCTTAATTTACAGCGCAGCCATCTTTTCTTCATCTGCCAACTGTCGAAGCCATGACTTCACATTAATTAATTAATTAGTCTGTAAGAATAACGTGGAATCTTTAGACTTTCCAACAGCATTTATTCTCACAAGTTAGAAAAAGGAAAACTTGATAGAGAAGGGATGACTTGATAAATTCGTCGTCTGTATATATAGTACTTTACTTTTAATCTCAAATTAACATGTTGAGTACTGGGGTGTCGGTTGCACTTGGTGGCCTTGTTTCGGATCTTCCTTGATAGTGCTCATTACGTTTGTTTGTTTGTTTGTTAAAATGCCCATCATTGACACGAGGAATTAGACGTTTTAAACGAATTATGATCATCCACATACTTGATCAGAAGTTTTAAAGCTTCCGAATAATTTTCATATTTTATGTTAAATGGATCGATGTTAAAAAATTCATTTGAAATGATCAAGAGATCATCTTGTCAAAATTAGAACCATATATGACGGCAAAGGACCATATCTAGATATTAAATTACCCTATCCTAGCTACTAGCTGTTGATTAAGAGCGTGTACGTGATGCTGTCGTGGTAATAATATATAAAATGATTATTTGTAAGGAAAATATATTCATTTTAATTGTAATTAATTATTTTATAATAAATAATTAATCACAAATAAATAATTTTATTATAGAATTAATTAATTAAGCTGGTGTTATGCTGTACGTACGTTAACTTTGGAAAGAGAGAATATTACGAGAAATCTCTTGTACACATACAACAAAGATCGACGTTCAATCTTTAGCTGTTGTACGTGCGAATTTTTTTATTCTTAAAACCGATGGAAAAGAATGTGCACGAAACTCCAATAACTTTACTTCAACTTGAAGGAAGAACTTAAGCATGGAGCTCATCTGATCAGCTAGATCCAACTGATCACATGCAACTTATTATTATTTTGGAATTTTCCCTTCTGTACTCGATCGCAAACTATAATCTCTTACGCACTATAAAAAAAAGAGAGCATATTTGTAATTAATTATTTAAAATAAAAATGATTATTTGTGATAAAAATAAATTTATTTTAACAGAAAATAATTTTTTATTAGAAATAACTTATAAAAAATAAGTAATTTTCTTATAATGACATATGATAATATTCCGTTTATTTTCACCCTCCCCACATATTATTATTATTATTATTATTATTATTATATTTCTTTCTTTCTGTCCAAATTAAAGGTTGAAAACACCCTACATTTTGGGTTATGCTTTTTTGCGACAAATTAAAAATAGCAGTAATTTCTCAACAAAAAAGAAGAAGAAGAAGCAGTAATTAATTAAGATGTAAAAGAAATTAATCTTATTTTATGATTATTGACTTCGAAACGTATCCAATATTGTTAATGATACAAATAGTCATGACTTATAGCCTTTTTTTCTTTTTTCTTTTCAAAATGTTACTCCTTTTCCCCATCTTTACCGGACATAACAAGAAGTCGGACGTTCTCTCTCTTTTTCTTTTCTTTCCGATCTGTTCAACTCTCTTTTGCTGGCAATTGACAAGCCTAAGCAAGCTCACCATATTTATTCAACTCAGTTGGGTACTTTTCCTTAATGCTGTGTTTTTATAACGAGTAATGTTAGATGCAGTATTAGAGTGTGTAATCATCACATATTTTATTTAAAAAAAGTAGGGTCTACTATTAAAGAAAATAACTTTCTTATGTGGATTCTAGATTTCTCTCTTTTTTAAAAGGAATATACGAAACTTGCGATAGTTTAGAACTGTAAATATATTCTCTCTTTTATTATTAATCAGCAAGTACTCAACCTGCAAGAAATTTAAAGCCAATCAGCCAAGTCTATTTATGACTATCAAAATAAAGACGCGCCAATTTAATTACAGGCTTACAGCTAACGCAAATTTGGCCAAAGAAATTGAGTCCCTTAACTGATCAAACACAACAGTTTGAACTTTGAATGAACAATAATCTGAATTTTTGAAATGGTAGAATGAGTAAACGTCTAGGTCGCTTGAATCCTCGATGCCGAATCATTCTCCGAAGATGTACGGGTTATCCCATCCAATCAAGAAAATTGAGTCCGCATTTAATCAAGCTAGTAAATGGCCTTAGCAAGCCCAATCTGCTTTAAAAGCTTTTCCAAGGCTGGGCTCAGTTCTAAACTGGCACAAAGATCTGCCCAATAGTTCGGGCCCAGATGGGCTGATTTCAGGTCAGTCTTCCGTATCAATTCACTCGGTCTCAGCCCACTTGACACACTTAATATGACGCCGTGAAGTTGGTGCGTTGCCTTGGAAACACGTCGCCTTTTTCCCAGAACCGTTGCCGACTTCATAAACAAAATACCTTCCATTTGAAAACGTTGAAAGTTGGTTGCCACATTCAACCCGCAGAGTCACCACCAACCGGCCAAACCAAAGAAAGTCCCTGCGCGCGGTCCCGTCTTACAAAGCCAAAACACACACACAAACACACGTGCACCTCATACACTCTCAAACCGCATGATCGTTCCCGCATTGTCACCTCGTCTTCAATTTCCTTTTATCTAGGGCTTTTGGTCTCCTTTGTGCGTGTAGATCTTGCTATCGGACCCCTGGATCGGCCACCATGTGGCGCTCTTTCTGGCGGTCCATCGACCGTTTTTCTCTACAGCACTTCAAGTAAGTTTCCTATGACCCGTCGTCGTCACCAGCTGGTTAGGAATTTCCACAAACATTTGTGCAGCGGTTCGTATGACTCGTGAATTTGTTTTGAGAAATCCTCAAGCAATTGGAAATGCTTGAAACCTCGCTCGTAATCTTGCGATCGAGCTGTCCCTGGGCGGTTTAATTGAATATTAAACCTCTTTTTAGTTTAACAACTTATTTATCATCTCGTCATCGTTTTGATTGCTTTTTACCATGAACTTATCTGATCTTGTTGTGGATATAGATATGTAATCAATGAACTGCGGGCGATCAAAGTTGTGGATCTGCGTAACAGGGTATCTCAATTTACATTTGGATGATAATCTTTGGTGACTCTTTTTTTGTTCTATTAACTCATCCTCTCTTTGATCTGTTCCATCCAGGAGTTGGTCATAGATCTACTGCAGTCTATAGTGGAGATAGTTACCTATGGTGATAGACAAGATCCTATGATATTTGAGTACGAACTGCTTTTTCAAGATACAGATTGTCTGTGAGGTTATGGTTCCCTTCTCGGTATTTTTATGGCATTGTAACAGCTAATTTCTTAATTAAATTGCAGATGTTTCATGGAATACCAAGTTTTAGCGGAATTTGTTCGCTTGCTAAAGGTCAGCAAGAATTCGAGGATTGAGGCACCGTTGCTACAATATCTAAGCATAATGATTCAAAATATGGATAGCGAACATGCAATTTGTAAGATTTGAGTGCCATTTGTGTGTACCCCGAACTTCTTGAGTTTTTCGGTCCTTTTCTTCTCTCTGCTTATTTGCTTGTCTGAAGAGGTGCATTTGACTTTGTACTGAGAATATGGAAGCCGTGATTATGTGGAACCTGCTATTATTTCTTTACCGCTTTTATCAAGTGTCTCCGTTCACAAGTCCTGTGACCATTGCTTATACAATTTTGTGATGCATTTGATGGTTTGCATGATGCAGATTATTGTTTTAGCAATGATTATGTCAACAACATAATAGCACATAAGTACGAATTTGATGGTGGAGATCTGGCTCCATATTATGTATCATTTTTAAGGTTTGGATCCCTCTGTCGTTCTCTGTAACTTTATTTTAGTGAAATAATTGAGCTATTTGATAATTTTCCTGTTTCTTGTCATATTCTTTATTTAAAAAAAAAAAAAAATCTTTTTGCTTATCATTAGGAAGGGAGGAAGACTTTTCTGACTATTTCCTGGCGTTTTTGTTACTTAAAAAAAAAAAAAAAAAAGGGCAGTGAGCAGCAAGATAAACAAAGACACACTTTGCCTTCTTGTGAAGGTTCAAGAGGTAAGTTAATGCTCATGGTTTGTAGGATATAATGTCATTTTACGTGCTTGGCTGTAGTGTATACTTTTTAGCATGATGGTTGTCTTAGCACATGGCCTGTTATGGATGAATAAAACAGAACGACAGAGATCAAGGCATCTGCTGGTTATACTTTAATGTCTAGAAGAAAGGAAGTCTTGGATTGGAGACTGTTTTGGATTAGTTTATTAAGTAGAACTGAGATTGTGTCCATTGTTTGTTGTGGTTGCTTCAACTATTTCTTGTACTGACACACCTGATATTTGTTTACGTAGATGCCTGCAATGTAATTTATTGGTTAAAATGACGGATTAGTATGTTCAGGGTGTATCAGCCTCTATGTTGGTTTAACTCATGAGAACAGGAGTGTATAGTAGTCTCAATTATGTGTCCGTGAAATCATCTCTGCATGCGTTTACGTTCTTGCATGCATGCCTCCGGTACCTTTTCTTTCATTATACTAGTTTGGTTGAGTTTCGTCGATGGCCTCTCAATCTTTATATATTTTTTCCTGATTCTTTGGTTATACTTTAAAGTATAAGCGTCTTATGGTTATACTTTAAAGTCTAAAGAAAGGAAGTCTTTAGTTTGAAACTGTTTTGGATTAGTTTAATAAGTAGAACTGATATACAATGACGGATTAGTATATTCAGGGTGTATCAGCCTCTATGTTGGATTAACTCATGAGAACTGAAGTGTATAGTAGTCTCTATTTTGTGTTTATGAGCCTCAATCAGCTCTGTATGTGTTTGCCACCGTTCTTGCATGCATGCCTCAAGTACCTTTTCTTTCATTACACTAGTTTGATTGAGTTTTGTCGATGGCCTCTCAATCTTTACGTATTCTTTTCCTCATTCTTTGGAATCTTGTCTTCCTTCAATTTCAGGACGCTGTAGTTTCGTTTCCCCTGTATAGTGAGGCTCTGAAATTTGCTCATTATGAGGAAAAGATGATTCAGACAGCTGTACGTGCATTAACCCTCAACATATACAATGGTAATGTGCCATTATCTTTGTTTAATCTTTTCCAAGTAGAAAATACTGATTTATAATATGTAAAATACATTTTCGGTATCCTGGAATATTATCTTTTTGGTTATGCAGTGAGCGATGATATGGTCTTTCAATTTATAACTACTCCTCCAGTCTCAAAGTACTTCTCAGATGTGGTTTGTAGATTAAGAAAGCAGTGCTTGC
>QEOT01004330.1:5613-24955 GCA_003123785.1 Pterocarya stenoptera
TTCTTTTTGCGGAGGTTGTCCCACGTTTTCGGTAGCTACAAAAGTGAGACCTTGCCTTTATGCCTCACTGCCCTATTGATTGCTATCTACCTAGCCCCATATAATAGCAAAAATACCAATAGAAAACTGAGAAAAGAGAAATTATTTAATAATATAACAACGACTTACAATGTTGAAAACAGAGAAAAATATCATTTCTTTTTATAATTTGATTATGTATATTATCATCCTACCCCCATATAGTAATAAAAATCAATGTTGTACAGGCCAGTATGATCGGTATTTTTCATACCGGCTACCAGTCCATACAGATATATTATGTGTTTCATACTGGTCGAAATACCGGCCAATGATCGGTATTTTTCATACCGGCCACCAGTCCGATACAGGTATACTATGTGTTTCATACTGGTCGAAATACTGGGCGGTATTTCAACCTATACCGGCCGAAATTTCGGCCCTTAATTTTTTTTTTTCATTTTTTCAAACTACAAGCTCATTTTTTTATCCTCAATTCAGATTAGGCTACTTATAATTTATATATCTATGTATTTATATTTAATTTATTCCTATATAGACTATTATTTTAAAATATAATTTATATATATACATTTATATATATAATTTATTCATATATCGACTATTCCGAAATGGTACACGAAACGGTATCGATATTAAAATATTTAATTCTAATACCTTCACCAGTACGACATCCGATACGATATTCAAAATATTGATAAAAATACCAATAGAAAACTAAAATGGGCCAAGTTAAAGATGAGAAAACTAAGTTGGGCGTACTTCGAATATACCCAACACATACGTACTTCCTTTGAATATCTCATATGTTTCTAGCACATTTTATTACAAAATATTACAGACCATTACAACCTCCCACGTAGGACGATCGGGAAAGTGACATACTGTCTTTATCCCACCCCCACGTGGGACGGTCGGTAAGCCACTTATATGGTGTTCTTGTCAGTCCAAGCCACTTATATGGGGATGCCTTTGCTTCTTCTTTTTTCCCTCACGTCCCTTTGATCAGGAAAGTGACATATATACTATCTTTATCCCACCCCCACGTAAGACGATAGCTAAGCCACTAGCTTATACGGTGTTCTTGTCAGTCCAAGCCAAGAGATGCCTTTGGTTCTGATTTTCCTCACGTCCTTTGATCGGGAAAGTGACATATATACTGTCTTTATCCCACCCGACGATAGCTAAGCCACTTATATGGTGTTCTTGTCAGTCCAAGCCACTTATATGGAGATGCCTTTGTTCTGATTTTCCTCACATCCCTTTGATCGGGAAAGTGACATATATACTGTCTTTATCCCACCCCCACGTAGGACGATAGCTAAGCCACTAGCTTATATGGTGTTCTTGTCAGTCCAAGCCAGGAGATGCCTTTGGTTCTGATTTTCCTCACTTCCCTTTGATCGGGAAAGTGACATATCTACTGTCTTTATCCCACCCCCACGTAGGACGATCGCTAAGCCACTTATATGGTGTTCTTGTCGGTCCAAGCCACTTATATGGAGATGCCTTTGGTTCTGATTTTCCTCAAATTTTCCTCACGTCCCTTTCTCGGATTTTACATTATTCTATCTGCAATGGTAAGTATTTATGGAGATGCAGTTCTGATTTTACATTAGATCTATCTTTTACAATTTGGCTAATTGTATTTGGGTAAACTTATTTTGAGCGTTAACTTTAAAAATGATTTTTTGTTGGAATGGGCAGGATAGCATTGTTAATATAGGCTACGATGAGATGCATGGTGTTTATGGCGGAGTTGCATCCAGAGGGTCGTCAGAGGAATCACTGAAAGATGTTACTCTCTTTGCAAAGACTTTGATTGGATTTCACAATGTTCATTCGTGTCATGTGGGTTTTCATTGTAAGGAAATAGAGAGGCTATGTAGTATTGGTTATGGGAATCTGTTCTTGTATTTGCATTAGTCATTTATTTCGATCATTCCCGATGGCATTTATTTCATGAACATCATCGTGGTTTATAGTTGCTCGCCATGGCTAAGGACGTTTTTCAAAAGATGCACTCATCTGGTTAATTTCAATGGAATAGCAGGTGTTGAGCTTTATCCAGACATGAAAATATATAGATGAGTTTTTTGAGTTTTCCCAACGTCTATCATTATGAGTTTTTTGAGTCAGAAGAAAATGCTCCTCCGTTCATGAAAATGCCCAATTTCAATTATTTTTATAAGTAAAAAATATTATATATATATCAATAGGAGTAATTAAGTGCACTGACTATATATAAGAAAACATCTTGCCCATATTAGAAAGTCCATAATAACCCAAAAAGCACATGAAAAAAACCCAAAATACACTAAGCCCGACCCTAAATTCTTGTTTCACGTAAAACTTGACCTGAAAACCCAACCCCAACCCCTTGTTTCCCGTCATCACAATGCCCTCCTTTTAGACTTCTCTCTAGTTGAACTACCACCTTTAGCGTCGTAGTTGATTGTCCAAGAAAGTCGTTGTAACTCCTTGCTTTTCTTAAAACTTAATTCAGTTTCAAGCGCGTGTGTAACTGTAACGCCCGTCTTTGGGTGGACCTTTTTGGAAAATATTTTAGAAAATACGACGGGAATTACCGTCCAATTTAAAACCTTTTACAGTCCTTCCCAGGGTGCAAGACTCTACGTTATAAAATAAAAAGTGCTTTGGTGATAAAAGGGTTTTGGAGTGGGAAATAAAATTCTTTAAATAAAAAGACATTTTCTTACTTTTAAAACTTTCATGCCTAGACTTCCATGCTCTTTCCCTTTGGCTGTATCCCTCCTTGACGTACTACCCATTTAGTTTCCTGTGGGGGGAGGGGCACACATAAAAACTAAAATGAGTCGAATACTCAGTAAACGTTACTTCATACCGTTAAAATATAGCAACATAGGTTTTCATTCATGCATTCATCATTCATACATACTATACATACATGCATACATGCTTTCGTTAAAAACATCAGTGAACGGGGGCTTTTCTTTCTTAAACATGCTTTTCTTTTCTTTAAAACGTTCCCCTGTCACTAGCTTCATTTCTTGAAGAATGCAGTGCATTCATGCATACATGCTTTCATTTCTTTTCATCACTGACGGGGTTTTTCTTTCTTAAAACGTGCTTTTCTTTTCTTTAAAACGTTTCTCCCGTCAGTGCCTTCATTTCTTAAAGAATGCCGTGCATTCATACATACATTCATTTACTTTTCTTCTCTCTTTCATAGGCCAGTGCACGTTGTTACGCCCCGCGTGCTGGGGTTGGCGGCCTTTTGGGCCAATGGATTCGCAAGTGGCCACGGGTTGGAATCCCTTTCCGTCAGGGTGCAGCACTGGGTCGACTACCAGATACTACGGCCCGGCATTGCAATCTGCCCGTTCATTCTTTGGGTACCCCTTTCCGTTCATTCAGTCCATATGGCTGTTACGTATTTTCATACATTTGCTCATGCCACGTGCCATTCATTCTTTCATTCATTCATTTCATGTCAGCTCTAAAGAGCTGAGGCATACATTCATTCATTTGCACGGGCATGAGCCTTTTCATTTCATTTCTTTTCTTTTCTTTACATGCTTTCATGGAAAAACATCTTTTCGTGGGAAAACATCTTTTCATGAGAAAACATCATTTCATGAGAAAACATTCTTTTTCGTTTAAAAGCATGGCTTTAACGTCATCTTTCATGGCATCGTTTAAAACCTCAGTTCTCAGGGACATGTTTTAAAACACTTTCTTCGCGTCTCTTTTAAAGCATCGTTCTGAAGCTCGAGGCATCACCCTCGAAGCTTCCTTTTCTTTTCTTTAGAAAATACGTACGATAGATACACTTTATAGTCATCCATTCACATGCATACAATTAATACTTTTGGGTGCGTAAAAAGGGGCTTTCATAGAGGGGCCGTACATACGTATACCATTCAATACTTAGCATGCTTTCTTTAAAAACATCTTTCGTGTCCGTTCTTAAAGCATCTTTCATGGAAAAAT
The DNA here is from genome assembly GCA_003123785.1 of Pterocarya stenoptera. Lineage (NCBI taxonomy): Eukaryota > Viridiplantae > Streptophyta > Magnoliopsida > Fagales > Juglandaceae > Pterocarya > Pterocarya stenoptera. The sequence goes on from QEOT01004330.1 coordinate 9,628, forward strand.
AGTTCATCTTTCCTTTTTATTCATACTTTAGAGAAAACTCTAGAAGAGGATGAACGTAACACTTACCTAGACTCCATGCTACTTTCATACTTATGCAGTCCATTCATACCGTACAGTCCATTCATGTGCGTGTCAGATGGCAACCTACATGCATACATAACCTTAACGTTATTCTCTATCTAGTGCATAAATAGCTGAACTAGAAATAGAGCTATACTTTACTTAGAACACTCTCCTGCTATCCCATGCTCTTTCACGTTTCTTACTATGATAAAACCCTTGGAGACCCATTATGGTCTTTACTTCCTTCGACCTTACGTTCTACCTCGAGTGCTTACTCGCTAGGGTGAATCCATGTTTCACCTTAGGATTAAGACACCGAGACTTCTGTCTCCTTCTTCTCATTAACCACATTCCGACGCATGACTTAGATTGACTAAGTCACGCATCCCACTCTTAGACAGTACTCTCATCATTACCCTCATGCATCTTAGCTCACTCTACTTCTCATGATCGTCCATACACGTCACACGGCTCCAAGCCACTCTGAGGCTTGAGCACCGTGTAGCCATGCTTAGGACAGATTACCCATTACATATGGTGAATCCGTCCGGCACGTGCGTCTAACTAGACAACACACGTACCTTACTCTTTTATCCCCTTAAGACCATCATTTAATACATTGGTCACGAACTCATATGGCGAACGCCATACTCCGTTACCAACCTTCTTATACCCGGCTAGCACGACCCCTCATGCTAGCCGTACCTCATGACAGTTCATCCCAACTGTTGACAGGATGGGACTCTGTCCATGAACACGCCTTACGTCACGCCACATAGCTCGAGACTAAATCCCAAGCTTTGCCGTGACCTTGTCACGTCATCGTCCATACATCCTAACCCATCACAGCACAGCTTCATGATTGACCACGTCATTTCATGACGTAGCCCAATCATGCTTCCGCTGCACTGCTCTGATTCTTCTTGGCCACTTAGCACATACTCATGTCCATAAGCCAATCACATGGCGACGCTCGTCGCCATGGACTATAGCCATATCACTACTACGGCACATACCTCAACACTTTACGTCACGCCATATAGCTCGAGACCATTCCCAAGCTATATCGTGACCTTGTCACGTTACTACTGACATTCTGTTACGTCACGTTACAACTCATCATGAGTACGGTTCCTCACGTACTCTCGTCACAACGTGACACCTCGTCACGTTCCCTCTACATCACTCTTACGCTAACTCTTCACCCGTCGCAAGCATGACTTCTTAATCGACCACGTCACTTAGTGACGTTGCCCAGTCATGCTTTCGCTGCGCTACTCCGATACCTTCTAGCCATTTGGCACTTACTTCTGGCCATAAGCCAGTCACATGGCGACACTCGTCGCCTTGGTCTACAGGCCTAATCTCACACTTCGGGACACTGTTCCACAGTTCCCGACACCATACGTCGAGCTCTTCCCCCATTACTACGACATCACCTTTATTTTCGCGATACGCCATACGGTGTATCGCTGCACCTCATGAAGTACACTCCTCATGTACTCCCTTCACAGGGCTACGCTACGTCACCACTATGTCATACACGCCATACGGTGCCTCGTCTCATTACACAGAGTACACTCCACGTGTATTCTTTTCACGACACTACGCCACTACTACTGTACATACGCTACCACCACACTTCACAACACAGTCCACAACACTACACAGCACACTTCCCAACTACGCCCAACACTTCATCACCTCACGTCACATCGCCATTACACAGCGAATCCTATAATACTAACAGCACAGTCCACAACCTAGTCAACTAGCTAGCATCTAACAATTAATATTAAAAGTGAGGGATAGAGATTTATACCATCGACGGGATAACCCGTGCTTCGCTCGCTAGCAGTCACAGCGATAATGCCAGAGGAACGTACGGGGTGGCTACACCGCGTACAGTGGCTGTTTAAGCGTTTGGATAGCTAGGTGTGGTCTTGGAAGAGCCTAAGGTGGCCTTGATGATGCTAGAAAGGGAACATAACACGACAGCTATAGCCGTGTGCAGTGACGGTCAGTCACGCGCAGTGGCTATCCATCACGTGCAGTGATCAACCCACCACATAAAGTGGTGGTTTGGGCTTAAGGCTGGGCTAAGGGAACTGCTGGAGGAGCCGTGGAGGCTTGGTGGTGGTCGGCAAGGTGGTCTACAGTGGCTGGCCGTGCACTGTGAGGGAGGATAGGCTGTGGAAGAGTGAGAGAGAGTGTGGGGCCGTGGGTGGCAGATCGGGGCCGTGGGTGGTACCATTGGGTTCGTGGTGGCCTGAGGATGCCGACTAGGGTGGTCGTTCGCCGCGGACGGCGGCGGGGGAGCCTAAACCCGTGCGGTGGAGAGAGGGGCTTCGGGAGGTGGAGGAGAAGCCTATTGGCTGTGGGTTTGCTGGAGGAGGAAGGGGGAGACCTCAGGAGTCTCATGGTGATGGCCGGTGGCCGAGCTGACCGCGTAAGGCGGCCTGGGGGGCTGCACAGTGAACCCGTGCATGGGTTTGCCGTGTACGTGCGTGGTGGAGGAAGGTGGCTGCATGGGAGGGGCTGAGGCCGCTGGAGGTGGCCGGTCGGTGGCAGGGGAGGCTGCCGTGGGAGAGGTGTCGCCGAAGGACGGCGCACGGCGGCGCATGGGGCTTTAAGCCAGTTCGGGCTTGCACCACTGTAGGAGGAGGAAGGCCGAGCGTGGAGGAGCAAGGTCGGTGCCGTTGGACTCGCCGGAGGGAGGCGGTACTGGTGGGGTCGGCGGTGAGGCAAGCCGGTGCACGGCGGCGCCGGGCTGAGGCCGAGAAGCCTTCGGGCGAGAGAGAGAGGGTCTTACGTACGGGAGAGGCCGAGAGAGGAGAGAGAGAGGGGATGGAAAAGTGAGGGAGAAGAGAGAGGGGGCTGGGGTTTTATACTAAAACCCGACGTCTGGGGGTCTATAAAATGGTCTACGATGACCCTTAAACACTGATTTGAAAACACGTAAAAGCTAACTTAATTAAAAGCACTGAGAGGAAATAAGATAGAATATTATTATTTAAAATAATATTCCCTCATCATTTATAAAATGATGAAGTCTTACTTAAAATATTTAGAAGAGTAAAACTATTAATTTAAATTAAAGATTCCATCATTATTTAGATCACATAATATTTTAAATAACTGGAATCATTTACATAAAATGATTCCCATAATTATAATATTTTTGGAGCTCTTCAAAGATATTATAATTGAGTTATTTAAAATATTATTTAGATAAATAACGATGAGAATATTCCATTTAAAATACACATAACTTTAAAGAACAAAGATAACTTTAGAAATCACGTAGTATCTTTAAAAACAAGCCATCGAGGTCTGACACGCATAACGGGACTCTTAGACACTAGAGGGGAGGAGCGGGCTGTCCATCACATCTGACGTAATTGCTTACGTCAGAAGAATGAAGGAGGAGCAGGTCTACTGTATCTGACGTAATAGCTTACGTCATAAGAAGGAAGGAAGAGCAGGGTATTACAGTAACACCCCCTTCCCGTAGGCTAGGAGTGTCACATGTTTTTTATAAAATAAACCTGATAAGAGATTTCATATTTAGTAAATAAAATTAGAATTTATTTTGTAGAAAAAATAGTCTAATAAAATGTCTTCTAAAACAAATTTAAATGAATAAACTGAATAAATTTATATCATAAAAGCCATTTTATTCTAGAAAGTCTTAAACTAAATCAACTGCCTGGAGTATAAGCCTTAAAGCTTTTTGTTATCCGTACTTATGCCTGAAGCATAAATCATATCATGGAAAATATGTGAAAGCAAAGAAGCTTGGAGCTTTTGAGCAAAGAAGCTTGGAGCTTTTGAGCATATCATATTTATCTCTTGAAATCCATTTGGTGTCTAGATGCGGCATCAAATCTCACAGGTTGGACTTCCCATCTTCAGTGCCTCAACTACTGCTTCCCGTTATAGTTGAGGAGTTGAGAGTTTAGTTCTTATGCAGGCTGGGATTTACACTCTGTTTACATCCCTTTTGCAGGTCTTTGACTTCTCGTGCTGTCTATTGATGCTAACTTCTCTTCTATCTGATCTCCTCCTCTGTGAACTACCATGGTAAGTTCTACTATTCTTCATAAGCCCCAACGCCACACTGATTCTTTAGCTTTATCAAGGTTTTGTTTTTCTGATTTCAGTCAATTGGGCCTGTTCTTTTCCTCAACCATTAGATATTGAATGCATATTTTGTCATGCTTCCACTGCAAATGAGTGCACCATCTCTCTGGATATATCAAACCTTTAGGCGTCTTTGTGGATATGGGTGTGCTCAAGATTTTCCCTTTATTACCAATGTTGGTTGCTTAATCTCAACAGCTTTAATGTATTCCTAATTTATCTATTCACATGTGCATATAGGAGTCACTGGGTGATATCTTGTCAAGCACCAAAGCAACCAACATTGTTTGGCATTTTTTTCCATGTATACTAAAACTTGGGTTTACTTCTAACTGAGCAGTTGGCGGCAGTCTTTTTCTCAGATGAAGAACATCAAGGCATTTGGAACCGTTACCCCAACTGTCAGATTGGTAGCTGGGAATTGAATAATGCAGCCGATCAAAAATCATTCTTTGTGAGCCAAAAGATTGTTGTACTAAGCCACAATTGTCAGTAAAACTTATTCTAGTTTGATTCTATATTGCCGAAGTGGTTCAGATAAAGTGATATATCTATAGCTGAAATGAACCAGACAACTGAACAAAGCAATGCTCAAGAATGAGGCTTTCTATCCCCAACATAGTGACAGGAGCATCATATACCATTAATGATGAATGTCATGCATATCGTTCAAGATATTTCAGGAAGCAAATACCAAAATATATAGGTGACCCAATAAGGAATTATCGACAATTAGTTCCTAAATAAAATTAAACGTGTCAGCAGCTGCACATTGTGAAATCCCTATTCACGCAATGTAAAGTAAAACAAAGCAAAGCAAAGCTAAGCAATTTAAGAAAAAGAAAACGAAAGCATACGGGAACAAAGCATCAGTTGTTCAAGATAGTATCAAACACAAGCATATCAGAACAAGATAGTATCGACTGTATTGGGTCACCAAGGAGAGGGCATAGATTGAGCGAAGAGATGGATAGTCTCAATTGCTTGAAAAAGTAATTTCTATTGATGCAGGAGATATATATATATATATATATATATATCTTTTCTATTATATAAGTGGCTATAGAATTGCTACAGTAATGAACAGTAACTTGTTGTTCCGTTTTTTCTTCCGTTTTTTCTTCAATTCATGCTGTGCGTTTTGATCCCGTGTTGTGTCTCTGTGTGTGTTAATGTTTTGGCTCTATCATTTTTGTCCCTTCTGGTTTTGCAGGTTACGCTGAAGACAAACTTTTCCAATCTCAAACATCTGAATCACTGCTTATATGCTAGAATGGAAATTACTTATCAGTACTTTTATGTCAGTCCAGATTTTTTTCTGGACTCTTAGTGCAGATAAAAAATCACAAAAACTAATAAAAACTAATAAAATCAATCTTCTGCACGTTCACGTTCACGTGCTGCTTTTTCGGGCAATCTTCTACCGGCACTTTATCATCTGATACTGTAAATTGCATTTCCTATACAAAGTGAGATAAAATGCATGTCAGAGATGGACCCTTTATTCATTTGATGCTGATGTGATAAAATTAACAACTTGCTTGTCAGTAGATAAAAAAATCAGCAGATAATCTGACATGCATTCTATTTTTTATCTAAAAAGTAGATAAAAAATTACAAAAACTAATCAAAACTAATAAAAACTAATAAAATCAATCTTCAGCATGTTCATGTGCTGCTTTTTCGGGCAGTCTCCTACCGGCACTTTATTCTTCTGAAATTGCAAGTTGCATTTTCTATACAAAATGAGATAAAATGCATGTCAAAAATAGGCACTTTAATACAATATTTAATACAATTAATGCAATTTGTCAAGGCTTTAAAAGGTTGCAAACCTGTTGCTGCCAGATTCCAGCAAATATTTCAACAGCTCATGAATCTTTCTTTCTTCTGAAATGTTTAGTTTTTCCATCTTCTGTTATTTGTTTCCTTTACTTTCCTTCATCACAGGTGGATTTCTGGAAAACTTTATGTGTTTTACTTCTCATCTCTTCTCTTCTCTTCCATCTTCCATTTTTTCTTTTACTGATTTTTAATGTTTACTACTGGTTCAGCTGCTTTCCCAGTTCTTCTAAGGTGTTCTTAGCTGAGGTTTCCAAAGCTGGAGCTTTCTGGTGTTTGATCATTGTGAGTTCATAGTTGTTTAGTGTAGTATTTTCTGGTGATTGTTTGGTGTAGTATTTTCTGACATTGCACTTTAAAAGATGATGTGTTATGTTCATCTTTAGGAGACTTCAGAAATCTTTAGTTTTTCCAGCTTCTGTTCTTTGTTTCCTTTATTTTCCCTCATCACAGGTGAATTTCTAGAAAACCTTTAATGTTTTACTTCTCATCTCTTCTCTTCCATTCTTTCTTTTACTGGTTTTTAATGTTTACTGCTGATTTTTATTGGTGATTTATTTTCAGTTACTTTCCCAGTTCTTCTAAGGTGTTCTTAGCTGGGGTTTTCCAAAGCTGTAGCTTTCTGGTGTTTGATCATTGTGAGTTTATAGTTGTTTAGTGTAGTATTTTCTGATGATTGTTTAGTGTAGTAATTTCTGACTTCCTTTTTTTATTATTTTTTTTGTTACTGCATTGCTTGGTATTTTCTGTGAGATCTTTTGAGTGGTTTGTTTTCAGGTCGTTAGTTGAGGGCTTTCAGAACTAGACGTTTCTGGTTCTTATTTTTGTAAGTGTTTAGTGTTATTTATTTTGTCACATCGTTTGTTATATAATTTATTTTTTCAATTTTATTTATTTATTGTTATTCTATTTTATACTATTTTTCTGGCTTCGTTGGTCATGTGTTTAAGGACACTACTGTGTTCAAAAAACCAAACACAATATTAAGTATACATAATTTTATATTTATTATTATTCTATTTTATACTATTTTCCTAGCTTGGTTGATAGTGTGTTTCTGGCTTCGTTGGTCATGTGTTTAAGGACAATACCGTGTTCAAAAAATGTTTAAGGACACTACTGTGTATTTGAATTAACACCAAAAAAATGTCCTTCAGGTTAAACAATAATCGTTAAACAACTTATTACATCAACAGGTTAATAAAATTCCAAACCAGCCATGACAGTTAATGAGAATAAATGGATCCCTTTTTCAGAATAAAGAAACTAACAATAAAATATTGGACTCAAAACCAAAAATAAAGTTGTATGCAAAAGCAAAGCCTGGAAGTTATTAAATGCAGGACAATGCAACTTAGTATTGAACTGTTTAGTAACTTTACAATTGCAAATATTCGAAGGGGAAATAGTTCTATAGTAGTAGCACACTCCAAACTTCAGTCCAGGAATAACATATTCTGAAGCCAATTACAGAAAACATTTCAAAACAAAAACAAAAGCTATCTTGTTCTTAATAACTTCAAAAAAAATTATTCATTCTTCCAAAAACATAAATATCCCTTGAAGAGAGAAATAGGATCCTTCTTGGAATCGACTTGTGCGGAATGGAAGAGAGAACAAGCAAAATCGAAGGAATACAAGGGAGAGTCTCTAACGGAAGAGAGAGCACACGGGTTCAGACAAAAAAAAAACATGAATAATAATAACATAAATATTACTTATCTAACAATAACAACCCAATAAAACCTCTAACACAAACCCTAAGGAATTTTCTACTCAAACTCAGAATACTTGCATCAAACTCAGAATCTATAACCCAATAAAACCTCTAACACAAACCCTAAGTTATCCACAACTCAACATTTAAAGAATGTCTTCCTCAAACTTGCATTGATCTAAAGAAAAACAAAGAAAAAATATTCTCGAGACTTAAAGAAAATATATAATTTTAGGCAGTTACCTCTCTTCGTTCGTTCCGCTCTCTAATAACTCTCGATCTCTCCTCCATAAATGTGTCAAAAGAACAAAATTGTAAGAGATCAGGTTTTATATATAGCATGTGAGTAAAGGATCGGACGGATAGAAGTCCCTATGCATGTATTTTCAGTGTATGAAACCGAACGGTGGATGTGGGCATAACTTGTGTTTTCTCTGGTGGAGTGGACGACGAGGATGACGTTGTGGAGTGATGACGCGGATCATGATGCATTAATATTATTTTTATATTGGTTGAAACAACTTCACTTTTTGTTTGCATTTTAATGCGTTGTCCACACGTAGAGCCGGAAGGGGCATTTCCAATTTCAATCCAATTCCAATCCCAACTAATTCGGTGTGAATTGTTTAGCTTAGTTATTTTTATTTAAAAAATTTGATATGTTATACTTTTATCTCATGTAATAAGATGTTTTCATTTTCACTACTCTTTATAGATTTATCATCCCATCTCTACATCCAAACAACACTAAATTTAAAAAAAAAAGTGCAATATAATATAATATTATCATATTATTATAAAATGCAATATAATAAAATAATAAAATGCAATATATAATATTATTGGTTGAGTGAATCTTATATATAATATTATATTGGATTTTATTAAATTGTATATATAATATTATTGAGTGAATCTTATTTTTATTTTTTATTTTTCCCTAGAGTGAATCTTATTTTATGAACAATGCTACGTATCCTTTCCAACCTCTACACAATAAAAATTTTTTAAACTTTAAATTTGTTATATTTAATTGTGACACAATAAAAATGAATTTATATTTCGGAAATTATATTTATATTTAAAAATTATTGATGGAAATCTATATGCATTTTTTTATTTTAAAAATAATCATTTGACTAAACTAGGCAAACGTGCTTAGCACGTTGCTTCTGTACTAGTATAAATATATATATATACATTTTTCTTGTGAAGCATTTGTGATACTATTATTTTATATTATATTATAAATTACATGGTCCTTTGTTTCTGGTGAACCCATCTCCCCATTTTCGTTGTCATTATCTTCCTTTTCTTGTTGGCACGATGCGTAGCAGCAATCCTTAACTTCTCTTGGCATTGCGCATTGGATTGACAACAGCCATAACCTTTTCTTCCTGTCTTCTCTTGTCCCGTTTCGCCTTGAGATTCTTCTTGATCTCACTGTACACTTGTACGAAGCTTTGGATGCCTATAGTATTCTTTATAGTTTCACGAACTTCATCTGCCAATTGCTTTATGTCATCTGCAGGACAAGTTAATGCCCGTTACATACAAACAACTCAACAGATTGTATGAGACAATCATTAGGGTCATGAGATTAAGCAAGCTATCCGCTATAGGGAAAAGTTAATTGCTATAATATTGCATTATGAATGAAAATTCATGCAGTTCCAATAATCTCGACAGATGATGCAGACAATATTACCTCACGAACAAAAAGGCATGAGGAAAGACTGAAAAAGGATTCATGAAATTAATCGACTGTTATAGTGTGGAAACCAAACTCACCAGGGATCACTTTCCCAGAAAATCCTTCACAAACTTTATATAGGGCAAGTAGGATTTCGGGTACATAATGTAGGTAATCGTCCCAACTGATTTGTGATGATATTTTTGAAAAACAATTGAATATAATTTTCATCTGCATAAAGCAATTAAAATATCATTAGCAGCATGTATATCTCAAGAGTGAAATGTTTCTGAAAAGGCATTTGAATCGTGAAGGAATTTTCTAAGAATATCTTCAACAAGCCTAACAAACTTTAGGCTACCACCTCTGGAAAACAAACGTGAACAGCCTCCATCTGAAGGGCAATCTTTCCCATTCTTTTGAGCAAATAAGAAACAATTGCATGTCGGATATTGTTGGATTGGCCAGGATCCCTTTGATGACTTACATCAGATGTAAGAGACAAAAAGACGCTATTTCCGTTTCTTGAATCTGCAGTTGGAAAGCTTCAAGAAAACGGACTTGCTCATGCTGTTCAAGGGTAGACCAGAACTCCATCTGTGCCATCAAAGAATTCATTCCACAAATCGTGAAAGACAAGATTTTGTGTTATAAGGTTCGTGGAAGAATCATCAAGTTGCGTCTTCAGTTGGCAGCAGAGGGAAACAGCTATTATAAAAAGTCTACTTGGCTTCATAAGAAAATAAGCTCGTAATGATTTTCTTCATTTTCTTAGGGTGCTTCTATTGCACTGGCAAAGTACAAGGCTATCAGGCGATTGGATATGTGGCGTAACCACATGTGTGGGTGCAAAAGCAACTCACAGATTGCCTCCCAAATATCCTGAAAATTGTGACGAAAATTTAAAAAAATAAAATAAATAATTCAGAAAACCCATCAAGAAGTTCGAACAAAATGCAATTCAATAAAGCCAACATAAATCAAATCAACTCTCTTGTCCCCAGCCACATCCACAAAACATCATACATATCCAATTATACAAAAAATTGTTTTAAAAAACAATAAAACTAATCTAAAGACTAACAAGTGGTCACAACAGATACAAGTCATATAGATGTTCACCATGACTAGGTTTGTTGGAGGACTAAGAATATGAGTTGTGACTATAGAACCAACAGGGAAACTAACAGAACTTTATTCCGAAAGACATAAGAGGCAATACAATTTAGACTTTAGCACTAATAATACCAGCCAATAAGTCTAAAATCATGCATAACACGTATAGTGTTTGCCAATAGTTTGGAAGAACGAAACTCCCACATTCCTTTCCCCATTGAAGGTTTGACTTGGTGATTCAGTGTTTTCTGACAGTATTTACACAAATAAAAAAGGAAAAATGTTAATAACATATTAAAAGTGGAGTAAAAGTGGTGCAAAGTATACAGAGCTCCCCTCACACACCCAAGTACAGGCACATAAATGTGTGGATGGGTATTAGACTAATTATTCTGCTGCGTAATTGTAAACTGACATTCCACACTTACAAAAGTATCTAAAGTGGAGTTTACACTATAATAAAAAAAATGTCTTCCATTGGGTGTATCTTTCAAGGCAATGTCTATTTGGGATATTATCAATAGAGAAGGTGAAGCATCGACAGGCTGGATAGAAAGAAATTATAACTAAATAACTAAACTCACACACACGTGCAATGTAAGTATGCGTCTCTCTATAGCATCATCTTTACAATTGTAAAGCACATGGATTATATTTTACATAATAATCGATTATAATGATATGATCTTATCATATTTAGGGAAGAAACGAAAGTAAATTGTCGCAAGAATTCATGGGATTGTGAATATTATAAATTCGCAATAAAATAGACCAGTGAAATAGGTGCAAGAAATTTCATTTCTCAATACCCAATATCACACTGTCCATCAATAGCAGCGATACTCGATCTGCTCTTGAATGGGAACCTAGATGAGACCCCTCTCATGACATAACATAGTAAAGCACTGAAACCAAGCTTTCTTGTAGGCAATTGTTTCTTCACAACTTCACTCATTATCCTTTTAATACCTGTTAAAATCCCGCGCAAACCCCATCAATAATCCTCAAAATAACTCAAATCTAATTGATTGCAGCTCTGGCTATGCTATATACCAACAACACGAGGTCATCCACATGCACACTATTTAATTTGGGGCATAGTCCTCCTTTCAAAAATATAAAAACTAAAAAAGGTAATCCACATGCATACCAATTACCAATCTACAACAGTCAAGGAACAAAAGGAGATATACATATGCAATCTGTTCGTTCAGCCTACAATAAAAGTTAATCAACCAACCCTGCTCCAACTCCTTGGTGTCATAGCTGCACCAATGTGCTGCAATAGCTTGGCACGTGCAAAACTATGCAAGCCACACACACACACATGCACGAATGAAGAACAAGACAGGGTGGATGAAAAAATGAAGTGAGGGTAAAGCATCATGAAAATTATTAGATAAAATCAACTCAGCATTCATATGGTACCCGGATCCAAAAAAATAAAAGAACATTCTAGAAGTGCTGTCACCATATGAAAAGAATGCATCAACATGAAAATTAGATGCACCACATCTGAAAACTCTTGAAAATGACCTTGTTCTTGTGCACAAGAAAAAAAAAGCCACAGAAGATGCAATGAACATACTATCCAGAAATATAATTAACCAATAATTTTATTCCAAACCACATTGCATAGAAAAGGAAAAATATGACCTACACCAACTGGTATTGTAGCTATGAACCAACTTAAAAGGATACTAATTACTGTTGAAGGATGGGTTTAAAATCTCATTAGGGCACCATATGTGACCAGCCCTTGAAAACAGCTTTCCCAACATTGTTTAGCCTCTCATTGTAAGGATGCATCCATAGCAGAACTTTCGCAGATATCTGAGTATGTACCCCAATGGAATATCACTTTTATTAGAGCAGCAAATGATTGATAAGCAGACCTTGGAGGTCAAGTCTTTCTACTACGTGCTCTTCCCCCAAGATGGCCCCATTTCCCCCGAATGGAGATTTCGGAAAATAAGGCACCATCAAGAATAGCATTATTTCTTTGGTTGGCAACGTCATGGAAGTTAAGATCTAAAGGTAGATAGCTTGAGGAAGACGAAAGTCATAGTAATGGACTGGTGTTGTACATGTACGAAGGGAGGTTAAAGCATCAATCATCTCCTGCTTCACTGCGAGGTGGCTAGGGATTTATGGGCATCAATATTTCGTTGCATTAGAATTGAGTAGGTAATGACCTCAAACAATAGTAGATTTGATGGCTTGTAGGTGAAGTCCCATTAGTAGCCATATAAATTTAGTAGTTCGAAGGATGCTTTTTAGTAGTTCGAAGGATGCTACATTTTGTGTTTGATATGGTGTGTTTGGCAAGAACATAATGCTTAGACTTTTGAAGATTGGAAGGATAGCGTTTGAGCTAAGAGTCATTATGCTTAATTCCTTTTATGTTTGGATGAGTGCGTACGATATTTTCCCTCTAGCTTTTTAGATTTTATGAAATTGCATTCAATAGTATACTTTCTACAAAAGTGCATGCATAGTAAATTCACCGAATTTTTCCACTACTCTTCTTCTATCTCACATCAACTATACACCTCCCAAACAACCAATTGAATCCAAGCAACATGAATCTACATGTTGGCTACTCCAGTGTATGATACTGGGAGTCATGTTCTTCACTCTGGAGAGCCCTAATCCCTTCGTACGAGTTTAACTTGCAGTTACACTTTTTACATCATAATTAATGGAACAAGTGAACCTCTTGAACTCTCTTTGATGTGTCGAGACATCAACAAGCAATTCCATGAGCTCCTCCTCACCCTTCACTTGAAACCCCAACTGCATGACATAAAGTTTTTATTTCTCTCCATACCCAATCAAAGATTCCCGACCTCCCACTCTCTAAAGGATAGACCTAGCAAGAGGCTCACAACACAAAGGTACCTCTAGTTCCCTATATTTTCCATAGAATAACATAAATCTGCCGATTCGAACTGTTGTTACAAAGGTTCCCCCATATTTCTTGAGTCCTCCCAGACACACAAGATCTAACGGGTGCAGGGCAGACCCTCGTACCTGGCCCGCCTGGCACATCTATTGGCCCCGCTAGGGCCAGAGAAGGCAACCAACCCGCCCTGAGGACAAGGGTGGACAAGGTTAAGACTTAATTCTAACATACAGGTGGGTTGCGAGCAGGTATCCCTCCCGCCCGCCCAACACATAAAAACCAAAAAAACCCTAACAATCACACGCCAATCAGCAGCCACCTTCTTCCTTTCTCCTTCTCCACTTCCTCTTCAATTTCTTCTTCTTCTTCTTCCCTTTCTACTACCCCTTCTCCGCTTCCATTTCCCCTTCCCCTTTCTCTTCATCTTTTTTCTTCTTCATAGTCACAAACCCATGGTAGTGGGTATCTACATAGAGAAGACCCATGACCATGACCGTGGGTCTCCAACAACAAAATCTTTATTTCAAAAACAAACTTGGCTTCTATGAACAAATTGACTTGTAACCCTATTGGAAAAGACAAGTGCTTTGATACCAAAACTGAATTGGAAGACCATCGTATGCTATATTTGCATGGAAAAAAGGTACGGAAACGTGGTTACCTCGGACAAGAATCATTAGAAATCCTTGAACCATAAACAAAAGGTTATTATAAGTTTTTCCCTCACAATAATATTGCTACCAACACCATGCCATTTACAAACATATATTTTCAATAATTTAGTTATTCACACAAGTTCCACTTATAAAAAAAAAAAAAAGTTATTCCCACAAGTCCTTACTGGAGACCACATTAAAAAGTTCCCTGGTTCCCAAACAAGAAACTCGCAAAGATACAACAAAATAACAATAATGACTGCAGAAATCAATTGAGCAATAATTCAAACATAAAAGGAAAAAAAGGTTCCTTTATATCCATGTCAGTAAAACCAAGGAATGTATTCCCTGAAGACAAAAATAAATAATAAAGCATGATCATACCATACTGCAACTGCTCATCTGGCGCATTCCTAAGCAAGAATGATAATGCCTCTGCCATAAATTCTTGAACATAATCCTTGGGATAAAATCTTAGTTTTACCGTCACCCTGACAAAATTTGAGAAATATATGTAAGTAAATATCTTTGCTCATGCATAGGTAAATATATATGAATGGCGACTCTTGTGCCTGGCTGATACAGTAATACAAATGATATTTGAGAAAACATCTACCATCTCATTGTTCTAGAAAAATCTGAACATGTATCAGCTAATGCCTAATATTAACATTATAGGAATATATCCCTTAGACCTTAAAATAATTTGTTTAGTCTTTTATACATTTGTTCAAAGCATCTGTTCAATTTACCTAATAGTTCAATTCAAACTTAATTTCCAGTTCAAGTACTTATTCTGGTGATGACTCGTGATGAAAATTTTTTTATCAGTAAACAAGAATTTTACCGATGATACATGGGGCATATACAAGAACAACACCTAAGCATGAGTGTCGAGCAATGCAAGAAAATCGTGGCCTTTCAAGCCATTGAAATCTATTACAATCAACCAATTGAATAAAGTATTCAAAAAAGAGTTCTAAGCTCATCCTTTGACCGCTCACGATCCTCAAAGAAAAATAGTAAACAAGTCATGTGCTGTATATCATTTGATACATAGTAAACCACACCAGCTTCCAGCTTTCTGAGAAAAAGAAGCCTGGTAAAAAATTAAAAGAGAAAACGATTTGGAGACCTAAAACTATCTTCTTCTTTTTTCTTTTCTTTTTTTTTTTTGGGGGGGGGGGGGGGGG
>QEOT01004330.1:25025-41770 GCA_003123785.1 Pterocarya stenoptera
TAACCTCTCCATTTTGCAAGTGAGAGATTTTTCAGTAATTGCACAAGATGACAATTACAAAAGAAATCGGACTATGTGACAGCATGACCATGGTGGAAGGGGCAGTGCTAGCAATAGCAACAAATATGTGACAAAAGAAATCAGAATGATATTGCTAGATTAGAAACATGTCACCTAGACTGACAAAAATCAGAATGATATTGCTGGATTAGAAACACATCACCTAGACAAAAAAAAATTTTATTTTTTATTTTTTTATATACGGGGGAACCTCTCCAAGGCAGGGCTCTTCGGACCCACCCCTACAGAGTAAACCCCGGTCCCGTGCACCGCACCCTCAGAAGTTATCACCTAGACAAAATATCAAAAGAGCTACCAATTACCTAGACCCACCCCAAAACTACCAAACACAGAAACATGTTTCATTTTTGTTTCAAAATGGGACGTTTCACTGCAAACCAAAATATATTCGTTTTGCTCTAACATAAATCTCAAATATTGTGGTATGAACAGTTTGCTTTCACAGAATCATTACAACAAAATTAATAAAATTCCTAAAGCACTTGAGCAGATAAACAAGGTCTCGTATCAAATACTTCTGCAAATACATCATAATATATGAACCCGATATAAATATCTGCATGTCAACAGCCACACTTGGAAAAGTTTAGATTGAGATTGAGTAAGCAATTTGAAAAAATTGGAAACAGAAAAAATATTGACAACTAAAGAACACCACAGAAACCATGGATTGGACCTGTTCGATAATCTCTGGCTCCCTATCAGCACCACTTTGTAGGAGAGACGCTAAAGAATCAGCAATCATCGGCAGAAAGCTGTCAAAGACCACATACCTGAGATACAAGTCATAAATGCAAAAAACTGTAAAGACATGGCATACGCAAGAATATGATAGTCTGACAAGGAAAATTTCAAAGCAATTTAAGAGGGTGTGAGGCTGGTGCATCTCCAACAATAATAGAGGCTAATTTCTCATTATGTACAATGTTAATAAGATCAGCAAATAGCAGCCAATAGTGCAGGATTCTAAGAATAGAAGCCCCCAAGAATAATTTACTAAGAAAAAGAAAAAAAAAAAGCCTGAGAATTAAATCCAGAAAGAAGGAACTCACGGGATAAAATCCACCAAGAGATCTCTAGATAGAGCAGCAATTAACCTGCATGAGCATAATTTGGAACTCTCAACATATCTCATGTTAAAGAAGAAAAGCATAAATAACTCATAAACAAACGAACAAAAACAAAAAACAATACAAATTAAAAATTCCTTCTTAAATCACTAAACTCTTCTATAGTTCATTGTCGCTCTTGAACGATCAAAATACAAATCATACATATTTTTTTTCTAGGTAATAATAGAATTTATTCCAAGTAAATAGGCATAGCCCAAGTACCCAGGATGTATACAAGTGAGTACACCTAGATATAAGCTATAGCAAAATAGAACTAACGCAAAACGCGACAAATATTCTCATCCCTTACAAGGTTCTTCACCCAAATTATACATATTCTACAGATATTCTATGATCACGATGTCAATTTATTATTATATCAGTTACAGCTTGCAAAGTTTTGTACCAGGCTTAGTAGCCAGAAACAAAAAGTTAGTCGATATTCAGATACCTACATAAACTGATAGCATTGATCGCTAAAACCTCATCAAAGAAAGTATCATATCACTCATTCCTGACCCTCTTCTAATTACTTTCCCTGACATGATGTTATTGGTATGAGGACAACCCAAGTTAATGACCAAGATACTCTACCTAATGAGCCAGATTCAACTTATTACTGATTGATTTCCATTAAAATGTGCCCACATAAAAAAAGTCAAAAAAAAAAAAAAAAAGGACCATAGAGAAACACAAGCGACAGTATGCTATATGGGCATAAGAATTGTTTTACTGGAGGCTTACGAATTTTTTTCTGGGCGAGCCTCCATGACTTCCTTCAATCGGTTTCAAACTCTAACTAGGTATTTCTCTTGTGTCACCGTTCTGATCTAGGGTTCCATGGGGAAAGGGGCTGAAAATCAAGTGTTTGGGGTTCTCGAGTCAACACGATCAGTTGTACTTGGATCTTTCCAATTCAACTAGTTCGAGTAGGATAACGCTAAGGGGCAGGGGCCTGGGTGTTAGGTCTCACCTCTAATAGCCATTTATCTTTTACGCTTTCGGATGGTTTGATTCAGTTAACTCAGTTATCAGTTAAGATAAGTTGTAAATAATAATGAGATTGTTGAGATAATATAATTTTGGGTGGCTTTACTCCTACCGTTGGGAGTTTCTGCTCTCTTTTTTTAATTTATTTTTTTTACTTGTATTTTTTAAAAAAATTTAATATTTTAAAAAATAATTACAATATTAATAAAAAATAATTACTTAATCATTTAAGTAAAATTAAAAAAAAAAAAAAAAAAAAACTAGCGCAGCTGGATGAGTAATTTTTCCGATATTTTTTCCCATTACCAAGAAATACAAGATTTGTACTGATGCAAGATCATCAGCCCTGATTGCTTAACCACAAAAATATTGGATCTGTCAAAAGATAAATGCAATTTGGATATTGTAGAACCCAGAAAACTACTTAAACCCGTGCTACAGGAGAATTTCAGCATCAGCAATAATACATCAAACCATGACCATAAACGGCCTTTTTTTTTTTACCAGCCCTAAGATTCACCACTAGTATTTGTCGTGTTGAGAAGTCTGACGGCCTGATCATAGCACTTTTTTAATTCCGTTTTGAAGCTTAAAGAAATTGCAATGAGTGATATAGCATAGACGAGCCATCCAGTAATCTTGAGAGACAATGGAATTGGAATGGTAATCCCAATAAAAAACGCCGTATATGTGAAGAATACGCCACAGTTGACAACAACTTTAGTTGTTACCTTGAAATTGGGATTAATGAACCAACCAACGAAGAAAAAAGCAAATGCAAGTAATATTGCCATATTCAGAAAATGGAAGCCTGTGGGAAAATGTGACTGAACTTGAACGTAGACAAGTGTTGCATCGACAGCTGCTGTCAAGCAAGAAGGAAGGATAACTTTTGCCCAGCCCATGTTGTGGCGCCGTTCAGGTTCAACCGGCCCCAAGCCAACTCCTGCCTCTATGTCCCCGATTGGATCAGTAGTAGTAGAAGGTTGCCGTGAACATGGATTTAGGTGCAGAAAGTTAGAGAAAGGTCGGAAGAAGGTTGCCATTCTCGATCTTCAAAAAGACCCTTAAATTAAGGATTTCCCATTTACATCAGTGTATATATAGCGGACGGAAGATGTAGTATTTAGCCTATTTACAGATACGGGGTATGTGTTATGCATATCGTTGTTTCGAGGAAGCTGCATTACAAATAACCAGTGGCGCGCAAGTCAAATTATGTTATAGATGAGTTGATTGTCTCGTCAAATTATCTTATAAATAAGTCGGTTGTTTCGGATTGCCTAGTCAGCATTTACCCCCCTCAAAATTAAGTCAATGAGATTTTGCTAGGAGGGAGACATCCTCCCATTTTATACATAATTCTATAAATATAGAAAAGAGAAGTGATACGGATCAGCTACTGTGTTGAAGGTTGATCCGCATCACCCCATACGTGTCATTTTTTTTTCTTTTTCTTTTTTCACCCGTTTCTCTCTTCTCCCTCCCGTTTCTCCCTCAACTTCCCGTTTCACCCGTGTCCCCGTCGAAGCCCAGATCCGCCATCGCCGCCGCCGATTCGGCCTCTCACCGCAGCCACCGACCACCACCACCGATCCCGTCTCCTCCCCCAGCCCGAGCCCGTAGCTCCTCCGTACGCACGCCCGTCGCCCCATCCCACACACCCACGTCGCGGCTCACATTCGCCGCCATCGCCGTCGATCGGCCTCCCACCGCAGCCACCGACCACCACCACCACCGAGCCCTTCGACCTCCCCCAGCCTGAGGCCCGTTGCTACGCACGCCCGTTTCTCTCTCCCTCACATGCCCTCTTCGTCTCCCTCACGGCCAAATCTCGGCATCTCGCACCGGCTTCCGTCATGCCGCCATCTCGACAGTCGACGGCACCTCGAAAGTCGCCGCTACCTCGACAATCGACATCTGGAAATGGGCGACTCGCGGAGGCGTTGGGCAAGAGAGGGGGGAGGCCGTGGACGATTCGGGAGGAAGAAAGAAAAATGGGATTTGAAATGAGGGGGATTCAGTTTTATTGTGAGGTTATTTTAGTCATTTACATTATGGTGTGGAATGGCTGATCCTAAACAGGGGCTGATGAGAATATTAATTCTATAGAAAATGACTTTTTCAAAAAATTTATAATCTATATGCTCTCCAAAATTTTTTAAAATTCCAATATATTGAAAAATGTCTTAGTGTTTTTTTTAGAATCCCCAAATTCTTTAATTTCTATATATTATTTATTTTTAAGGATGCTACTTCTTCAAAATTAAACTTAAAATTAAGTTTAGGAGAAATAGTAAGCTTATTAATAGAGATCCCAAATTTTTTTGTTATACAATATTGGACTTCTTAATGTGGAATCTAAAGTAAAAATACAAGAAAAAAATATTTAAGGTCAATGATCTATATGAAAAATAGTTGATTGATTTTATCCTCTATACTTCATTGAGTAATAAAATAATTTATTTAAACTTTCAATTATAGCATTATATGTTTAATGTGATATGAAAATATCTAAATTTTACATAAAATCTGATAAAGTAGCTTACATACTAGAATAAAAGATGACATTCTAAAAGATCTTTTGATAGTTTATATGAAGAAAATAAATTCTAAATATTTGATTAGAAAAATAACAATAGATGAATATTATTTCATGAAACATTATCGTCAGAATCTGAAACATATATTAAATTGTGTTTTTATAATTTTATTTCTACATGTACGTATATATACAGCAAATTATCGAGATATGCTTTTATATGTAGTTATGTTTTTATAATTTTTTAATCTTTTTTAATTTATGTAAGAAAAATGATGTTGGCGGTCTTATGATGTGCAAGCTAAGTCCACTCACTTTGAAAAAAATAGATAAATTTATAACACATAAAAAAGTTATTTTTTAATGGTAGACTTCACTATTTTTTTAAAGAGAATGCGTAGTACTTACATACCCTACAACTATATCTATTATTACTCTTTATATAAATATATCACACAATAAAAAAATTGATTCCTCAATACAAGTACTGGTTCCGCCGCCGAAAAAAACCCAACTCATCGGGTTTGGATTGAGATACAGAGTTTGAAATGTTGTAAATTGAACATTTCTTCTTCTCTTTTTTCTTGGAGGAGGTTGTCCCCCTATTTCGGTAACGACAAAAGTGAGACCTTGCCTTTATGCCTCGTTGCCTTATTGATTGCTATCTACCTACCAACGTCTATCATTATGAATTTTTTGAGTCAGAAGAAAATGCTCCTCCGTTCACGAAAATGTCTAATTTCAATTTTTTTTTTAAGTAAAAAATATTATATATATATCAATAGGAGTAATCAAATACACTGACTGTATACAAGAAAACGCATTGCCCATATTAGAAAGTCCCTAATGATCCAAAAAGTCTATGAAAAATGTACAACTCAAAATACACCAAGCCCGACCTTAACCCCTTGTTTCCCGTAAAACTCTATCCCAAAACCCAACCCTTTGTTTCCCGTCTTTACAATGCCCTCCCTTTAGACTTCTCTCTAATTGAACTACCACTCTTAGCGTCGTAGTTGATTGTCTAAGAAAATCGTTGTAACTCCTTGCTTTTCTTGAAACTTGATTTAGTTTCAAACGCGTGTGTTACATCCCCTTCCCGTAGACTAGGAGTGTCACGTGTTTTTCATAAAATAAACCCGGCAAGAGATCTCATATTTAATAAATAAAATTAGAATTTATTTTGCAGAAAAAATTATCTAATAAAATGTCTTTCAAAAAACATTTTACTAAATAAACTGAATAAATTTATGTCATAAAAGTCATTTTATTGAAGAAAGTCTGAAACTAAATCACCGGCTTTGAGTATGAGCCTCAAAGCTTTTTATTATCTGTACTTTTGCCTAAATTATAAATCATATCGTGGAAAATATGTGCAAGCAAAGAAGCTTCGAGCTTTTGAGCAAGTCCAAAGCTTGAGCATATCATATTTATCTCTCGAAATCAATTTGATGTTATAACACCCCCTTCCCGTAGGCTAGGTGTGTCACGTATTTTTCATGAAAAATAAATTCGGCAAGAGATTCTCTAAGTTCATAATTAAAAAAAAAAAGATACTGAAATTTATTATAAAATAAAAGGTCTCTTAAAATTGTCTTCCAAAAACATTAAATGAATAAATTGAATAAATTCATGTCATAAAAGACATGTTTTATTTTAGAAAGTCTGAACTAAAAATAAAATGCTTCTTCTACTCCTGGCCTGCCTGCTCGTAATCATCATCTTCACCTGGGTAGTTAAAAGTATGGAAATAAACTAAAATGAGTCGATGACTCAGTAAGAAATCTATCACAATGTAAACGTAATAAACATAAGATTTTCATAAGAACTTTCATGCTGAGAACTTAAAATTCATGACTGTTCATACTAATGCTTATGCTATGTATGACTAATTTATCTGAACTAACTGACTGGTTTATCTGACTTATCTGACTGGCCAACACACTTAACCTTGTGTGCAAGGTTGTGCACCAGCCCCACACCCGCTGCAGCAAGGGGAACTGCTGATAGTATTCTAGCATACTATGGTAGACCACGACTGAGTTCGTGGCTTGCACACCACCCTGAACTGAACTGCATTGGTACCATGCATCTGAATGGCCAACTTATTAACTGATCTGAACTTATGTTACACTTGAATTTAAGATGGCTTACGTGTTTTATACACATGAGATGCATGACATAATACATATATAATTATAATTTCTTAATCTAAACATGATGCAAAATGACATGATCGTGTGCTATGCTGGATGACATGCTTGCACATGACATGAGCGGTTCATAAATAATGGCTGACAATAAACTGGCTTGAATAATACATACATATAGGCTAACTGTGATGATCCTAATTTATGATTAAATTACTTACCTCGCTGCATTTCTTATTGAATAATATTTCGTAACTTGAGACCTATATACAATAAATAACTATCACTAAATTGTTTGGAAATAAATAAATACTAATATCTTACTTAACTAAATTTGGAATTCTAAAAGATAATTAAACAAATATTTTGTTTAACACTAAAGTCAATAATTCCTAGTATTTAAATTACTTAAAAAAATATTAATTTATAATTTAGTGAAAATACTCGAGCTATTTTAAAATAATTCACAAAACTTAAATTCTTAACTAAGTTTCATTTCTTAACATAATTATTAAATCTTATAAAAAACTTAATAAATTCCATTAAATTCTTAACTTAGTAATTTTATTAAAATCCTACTAAATTGTCAAAGGAAATATTAACTAAAATATTAGACTTAAAAGTATACTTTAAAATATATTTCCAATTCTTTAAACATTTTCTTATAAAATAAGCATTTGACTAATATATATATTTAATAAAATATAACTCCTCTTTGAAATATTAAGTCTAATAAAATCACTAAAAAAATATGCTTGAAACATCATAAAATCGGCCCAATTTAAATTACAAGTCTTAACATATTATATATCTAATTATCCTCAAGTTTTAGCCCACAAAGGAATTGCCCATCAAATTTAAAACAAGGCCCAAAACACTTTTTAAAACACAAGCTAACAACTAAGCCCACCATTCATAGGGCCCAAGGCCCGCTTGTGAACTTATGTGATAACTTAGCACTCGGCAGAAGCAAGGAAGGGTGCTGTGCAAGAGAAACACAGTGCCCGTGCGAGAGAAAGACAGAGGGCTCACCGAGAGGGAGGTGCACGACGGGGAAGGGCTGGATGGCGGCTCTGGGTGGCTGGGAGTGAAGGCAGCGCAACTAGAGGTTTCTTTGTGGTGGTGCGAGTGAGAGAGTTAGAGAGAGAGAGAGAAAAAAAAACTACTAAACCGAAACAAAAGAGAGAGAAGGCTGGTGGCGGCCGAGGCCTTACCGGAAAAATGAGTGGCTCGACGGGGCTGCAGGTCGGCGGTCTCTGTGTTGTCCAAGAGGTACTCCGACATCCCTCGAAGTGGTGTCGGCATGATGGACAACTTGGACTAACAGAAGTGCTACGGTGGTTGTTGGGTAAGTGGTTTTCTCTGTTTTAATTGTGTAACTCTGGTTTGAAGTGTGGGTTTGTCGATGGGAAGAAAACTGTGGAGGAAGAGAGGATTTATAGTAGGGTTTTGACGTGAGATTTGGTCTTTCATTAGAAATTGAGAGACGTTCGGGCTTTGAGTTTTTTTAAGTGAGTAAACAGAGGCTAACCTTGAGGTGGGTTCGGCTGGTTAGAAGGAAACAAATAAAACTTTAAATTTCAAATAAAACTCTAGTAAATTTAATCTGATACACTTTAGAAATCCTTATTAAAATGAAACTCTAACAAATCTTAAATAACAACTATAATAGAAAATATAAAGATAAAGTAAATATAAATTATAATAAAACTATAATCATAATAATATAAATTCTAAATAAAAAGCTTACTAGGAAAATAATTACTTATATACCCAAAAACTAAAACTGGTATGTTACAGATGTCTAGACGCGGCATAAAATCTCACAGGTTGGACTTCCCCATCTTCAGTGCCTCAACTACTGCTTCCCGTTATAGTTGAGGAGTTTAGAGTTTAGTTCTTATGCAGGCTGGGATTTACACTCTGTTTACATCCCTTTTGCAGATCTTTGAGTTCTCGTGCTGTCTATTGATGCTAACTTCTCTTCTATCTGATCTCCTCCTCTGTGAACTACCATGGTAAGTTCTACTATTCTTCATAAGCCCCAACGCCACACTGATTCTTTAGCTTTATCAAGGTTTTGTTTTTCTGATTCAGTCAATTGGGTCTGTTCTTTTCCTCAACCATTAGATATTGAATGCATATTTTGTCATGCTTCCACTGCAAATGAGTGCACCATCTCTCTGGATATATCAAACCGTTAGGCGTCTTTGTGGATATGGGTGTGCTCAAGATTTTCCCTTTATTACCAATGTTGGTTGCTTAATCTCAACAGCTTTAATGTATTCCTAATTTATCTATTCATGTGTATATAGGAGTCACTGGGTGATATCTTGTCAAGCACCAAAGCAACCAACATTGTTTGGCATTTTTTTCCATGTATACTAAACATGGGTTTACTTCTAACTGAGCAGTTGGCGGCAGTCTTTTTCTCAGATGAGGAACATCAAGGCATTTGGAACCGTTACCCCAACTGTCAGATTGGTAGCTGGGAATTGAATAATGCAGCCGATCAAAAATCATTCTTTGTGAGCCAAAAGATTGTTGTACTAAGCCAGCAATTGTCATTAAAACTTATTCAAATTCGATTCTATATTGCCGAAGTGGTTCAGATAAAGTGATATATCTATAGCTGAAATGAACCAAACAACTGAACAAAGCAATGCTCAAGAATGAGGCTTTATATCCCCAACAAAGTGACAGGAGCATCACATACCATTAATGATGAATGTCATGCATATCGTTCAAGATATTTCAGGAAGCAAATACCAAAATATATAGGTGACCCAATAAGGAATTATCGACAATTAGTTCCTAAATAAAATTAAACGTGTCAGCAGCTGCACATTGGGAAATCCCTCTCCACTCAATGTAAAGTAAGACAAAGCTAAGCAATTTAAGAAAAACAAAAAGAAAGCATACGGAAACAAAGCATCAATTGTTCAAGATAGTATCAAACACAAGCATATAAGAACAAGATAGAATCGACTGCATTGAGTCACTAAGGAGAGGGCATAGATTGAGGGAAGAGTGAAGAATGCTTCCTTCCCGATGGAAGAAAACTATCTCAAGCGCAAAACAAATCCCAACTGCCCTGATCTATTGGAATAAAGGCAAGTAGGAGCCTCAATCAAGCTTTAATGCCATGGGAGACCACGTTTTGGTCATCTAAAAATATGCTTTTCTGATAGTGTCATCAAAGTCCTCTTGGTGTGGCATCAAGTGATTGTAAAATTATTTTTTACTCTCACTTATTTGTCAACCATTTGATGCCACATAAAAAAATGATAAAAAGATGATAATTAAAAGAACGATGAATAACATTTTTCAATCAGGAAAGAGAGGGAGCAAGCGAGCAGCACTCCAATTGGTGTACACAGATGGATAGTCTCAAATCAATTGCTTGAAAAAGTGATTTCTATTGATGCAGGAGATATATATATATACATTTTTCTTGTGAAGCATATGTGATGCTATATATTATATATAATATTATAAATCACATCGTCCTTTGTTTCTGGTGAACCCATCTCCCCATTTTCATTGTCATTATCTTCCTTTTCTTGTTGGCACGATGCTTAGCAGCAATCCTTAATTTCCTCTTGGCATTGCGCATTGGATTGACAACAGCCATAACCTTTTCTTCCCGTCTTCTCTTGTCCCGTTTCGCCTTGAGATTCTTCCTGATCTGTACACTTGTACGAAGTTTTGGATGCCTATAGTATTCTTTATAGTTTCACGAACTTCTTCTGCCAATTGCTTCATGTCATCTGCAGGACAAGTTAATGCCCGTTACATACAAACAACTCAACAGATTGCATGACAAAATAATTAGGGTTATAAGATTGAGCAAGCTATCTATCCGCTATAGGGAAAAATTAATTGCTATAATATTAAATTATGAATGAAAATTTATGCAGTTCCAATAATCTCGACAGATGATGCCAGACCATATTACCTCACCAACAAAATAGAACGAGGAAAGACTGAAAAAGGATTCATGAAACTCACCAGGGATCACTTTCCCAGAAAATCCTTCACAAACTTTATATAGGGGCAGCAGGATTTTGGGTACATAATGTAGGCAATCGTCCCGACTGATTTGTGATGATATTTTTGAAAAACAATTGAATATAATTTTCATCTGCATAAAGCAATTAAAATATCATTAGTAGCATGTATCTCAAGAATGAAATGTTTCTGAAAAGGCATTTGAATCGTTAAGGAATTTTCTAAGAATATCTTCAACAAGCCTAACAAACTTTAAGCTACCACCTCTGGAAAACAAACCTGAATAGCCTCCATCTGAAGGGCAATCTTTCCCATTCTTTTGAGCAAATAAGAAACAATTGCATGTCGGATATGGTTGGATTGGCCAGGATCCTTTTGATAACTTACATCAGATGTAAGAGACAAAAAGACACTTTTTCCCTTTCTTGAATCCAGCAGTTGGAAAGCTTCAAGAAAACGGACTTGCTCATGCTGTTCAAGGGTAGACCAGAACTCCATCTGTGCCATCAAAGAATTCATTCCACAAATCGTAAAGACAATATTTTGTGTTACAAGGTACGTGGAAGAATCATCAAGTTGCGTCTTCAGTTGGCAGCAAAGGGAAAGTAATGATTTTTCTTCATTTTCTTTGGGTGCTTCTATTGCACTGGCAAAGTAAAAGGCTATCAGGCGATTGGATATGTGGTGTAACCACATGTGTGGGGGCAAAAGCAACTCACAGATTGCCTCCCAAATATCCTGAAAATTGTGACGAAAATTTAAAAAAATAAAATAAATAATTTAGAAAACCCATCAAGAAGTTCGAACAAAATGCAATTCAATAAAGCTAACATAAATCAAATCAACTCTCTTGTCACCAGCCACATCCACAAAACATCATACATATCCAATTATAAAATAAAGTTGTTTTAAAAAACAATAACACTAATCTAAAGACTAAGACTGAGTTTGATGTTGAGCTGAGTTCAGCTATGTTGAGTTCTTTATGAATAGTAGTGAGTTGAGAAGTGGAGGGAGTTATGTGGGATCCATCTAAACTGAGTTAAAAGTGTGTTTAGATATTAAGATGAGTTTAATACTTTTTATGGAAAATTAAAAAAGGTTGTAAGTCCCACGTATAAAGATGTTTTAAGTTGAAAAAGGTTGTGGGTCCAACATGTAAGAAAGTTTTGAGTTGGGATGAGTTTAATAATTTGAGAGTTGAGTGTTTGGATGTTAGACTTAACTTAAAGTTAAACTAAACTCAGCTGAGCTCAGCTGACTTTGGGAACCAAACGCAGCCTAACAAGTGGTCACAACAGATACTAGCCATATAGATGTTCACCATGACTACTTATAAAAAAAAAATAGATGTTCACCATGACTAGGTCTGTTGGAGGACTAAGAATATGAGTTGTGACTATAGAACCAACAGGGAAACTAACAGAACTTTATTCCGAAAGACATAAGATGCAATCCAATTTAGATTTTAGCACTAATAATACCAGCCAATAAGTCTAAAATCATGCATAACACGTATAGTGTTTGCCAATAGTTTGGAAGAACGAAACTCCCACATTCCTTTCCCCATTGAAGGTTTGACTTGGTGATTCAGCGTTTTCTGACAGTATTTACACAAATAAAAAATGAAAAATGTTAATAACGTATTAAAAGTGGAGTAAAAGTGGTGCAAAGTATACAGACATTCCAAGTACAGGCACATAAATGCGTGTATAGGTATTAGACTAATTATTCTGCTGGGTAATTGTAAACTGACATTCCATACTTACAAAAGTATCTAAAGTGGAGTTTACACTAAAATCAATTCAAAAAATGTCTTCCATTGGGTGTATCTTTTCAGGCAATGTCTATTTGGGATATTATCAATAGAGAAGGTGAAGCATCGACAGGCTGGATAGAATGCGTCTCTCTATAGCATCATCTTTACAATTGTAAAGCACATGGATTATATTTTACACAATAATCGGTTATAATGATAGAATTGTATCATATTTAGGGAAGAAATGAAAGTAAATTGTCGCAAGAATTCATGGGATTATGACTTATAAAAAAAAAAAAAAGAATTCATGGGATTATGAATATTTGAAATTCGCAATAAAATAGACCAGTGAAATAGATGCAAGAAATTTCATTTCTCAATACCCAATATCACACTGTCCATCAATAGCAGCGACACTCGATCTGCTCTTGAATGGGAACCTTGATGAGGCCCCTCTCATGACATAACATAGTAAAGCACTGACACCAAGCTTTCTTGTAGTGAATGGTTTCTTCACAACGTCACTCATTATCCTTTTAATACCTGTTAAAATCCCATGCAAACCCCATCAATAATCCTCAATATAACTCAAATCTAATTGATTGCAGCTCTGGCTATGCTATATACCAACAACATGAGGTCATCCACATGCATACTATTTACCAATTTGGGGCATAGTCCTCCTTTCAAAAATATAAAAACTAAAAAAGGTAATCCACATGCATACCATTTACCAATCTACAACAGTCAAGGAACAAAAGGAGATATCCACATGCAATCTGTTCATTCAGCCTACAGTAAAAGTTAATCAACCAACCCTGCTCCAACTCCTTGGTGTCATAGCTGCACCAATGTGCTGCAATAGCTTGGCACGTGCAAAACTATGCAAGCCACACACACGAATGAAGAACAAGGCAGGGTGGATGAAAAAATGAAGTGAGGGTAAAGCATCATGAAAATTATTAGATAAAATCAACTCAGCATTCATATGGTACCCGGATCCAAAAAAAATAAAAGAACATTCTAGAAGTGCTGTCACCATATGAAAAGAATGCATCAACATGAAAATTGGATGCACCACATCTGAAAACTCTTGAAAATGACCTTGTTCTTGTGCACAAGAAAAAAAAAAAAGCCACAGAAGATGCAATGAACACACTATCCAGAAATATAATTAACCAATAATTTTATTCCAAACCACATTGCATAGAAAAGGAAAAATATGACCTACACCAACTGGTATTGTAGCTATGAACCAACTTAAATGGATACTAATTACTGTTGAAGGATGGGTTTATAATCTCATTAGGGCACGATATGTGACCAGCCCTTGAAAACAGCTTTCCCAACATTGTTTAGCCTCTCATTGTAAGGATGCATCCATAGCAGAACTTTCGCAGATATCTAAGAATGGACCCCAATGGAATATCACTTTTATTAGAGCAGCAAAAGATTGATAAGCAGACCTTGGAGGTCAAGTCTTTCGACTACACGCTCTTCCCCCAAGATGGCCCCATTTCCCCGAATGGAGATTTGGGAAAATAAGGCACCGTCAAGAATAGCATTATTTCTTTGGTTGGCAACGTCATGGAAGATAAGATCTAAAGGTAGATAGCTTGAGGAAGAAGAAAGTCATAGTAATGGACTGGTGTTGTACATGTACGAAGGGAGGTTAAAGCATCAATCATCTCCTGCTGCACTGCAAGGTGGGTAGGGATTTATGGCCATCACTATTTCGTTGTATTAGAATTGAGTAGGTAATGACCTCAAACAATAGTAGATTTGATGGCTTGTAGGTGAAGTCCCATTAGTAGCCAAATAAATTTCGTAGTTTGAAGGATGCTACATTTTGTGTTTGATATGGTGTGTTTGGCAAGAACATAATGCTTAGACTTTTGAAGATTATGTTTGGATGACTGCGTACGATATTTTCCCTCTAGCTTTTTAGATTTTATGAAATTGCAGTCAATAGTATACTTTCTACAAAAATGCATGCAATAGTAAATTCACCGAATTTTTCCACTACTCTTCTTCTATACCACATCAACTATACACCTCCCAAACAACCAATTGATTCCAAGCAACATGAATCTACATATTGGCTACTCCAGTGTATGATATTGGGAGTCATGTTCTTCACTCTGGAGAGCCCTAATCCCTTCGTACGAGTTCAACTCACAGTTACACTTTTTACATCATAATTAATGGAACAAGTGAACCTCTTTAACTCTCTTGGATGCATCGAGACATCAACAAGCAATTCCATGAGCTCCTCCTTCACACGAAACCCCAACTGCATGACATAAAGTTTTTATTTCTCTCCATACCCAATCAAAGATTCCCGACCTCCCACTCTCCAAAGGATAGACCTAGCAAGAGGCTCACAACACAAAGGTACCTCTAGTTCCCTATATTTTCCATAGAATAACATAAATCTGCCAATTCGAACTGTTGTTACAAAGGTTCCCCCATATTTCTTGAGTCCTCCCAGACACACAAGATCTAACGGGTGCAGGGCAGACCCCCGTACCTGGCCCGCCTGGCACATCTATTGGCCCTGCTAGGGCCAGAGAAGGCAACCAACCCGCCCCGAGGACAAGGGTGGACAAGGTTAAGACTTAATTCTAACATACAGGTGGGCTGCGAGCAGGTATCCCTCCTGCCCGCCCAACACATAAAAACCAAAAAACCCTAACAATCACACGCCAATCAGCAGCCACCTTCTTACTTTCTCCTTCTCCACTTCCTCTTCAATTTCTTCCTCTTCTTCTTCCCTTTCTACTGCCCCTTCTCCGCTTCCATTTCCCCTTCCCCTTTCTCTTCATCTTTTTTCTTCTTCATGGTCACAAACCCATGGTAGCAGTTATCTACATAGAGAAGAACCACGACCATGACCGTGGGTCTCCAACAAAAAACATCTTTACTTCAAAAACAAACTTGGCTTCTATGAACAAATTGACTTATCACCCTATTGGAAAAGACAAGTGCTTTGATACCAAAACTGAATTTGAAGACCATTGTATGCTATATTTGCATGGAAAAAAGGTACGGAAATGTGGTTACCTCGGACAAGAATCATCAGAAATCGTTGAACCATAAACAAAAGGTTATTATAAGTTTTTCCCTCACAATAATATTGCTACCAACACAATGCCATTTACAAACATATATTTTCAATAATTTAGTTATTCACACAAGTCCTTACTGGAGACCACATTAAAAGGTTCCCTAGTTCCCAAACAAGGAAAAAAAGGTTCCTTTATATCCATGGCAGTAAAACCAAGGAATGGATTCCCTGAAGACAAAAATAAATAATCAAGCATGATCATACCATCTGCAACTGCTCATCTGGTGCATTCCTAAGCAAGAATGATAATTCCTCTGCCATAAATTCTTGAACATAATCCTTGGGATAAAATCTTTGTTTTACCGTCACCCTGACAAAATTTGAGAAAAATATGTAAGTAAATATCTTTGCTCATGCATAGGTAAATATATATGAATGGCGACTCTTGTGCCTGGCTAATACAGTAATACAAATGATATTTGAGAAAACATCTACCATCTCATTGTTCTAGAAAAATCTGAACATGTATCAGCTAATACCTGATATTAACATTATAGGAATATATCCCCTAGACCTTAAAATAATTTGTTTATTCTTTTATACATTTTTCCAAAGCATCTGTTCAATTTACCTATTAGTTCAATTCAAACTTAATTTCCATTTCAAGTACTTATTCTAGTGATGACTCGTGATGAAAAAAATTTTATCAGTAAACAAGAATTTTACCGATGATACACGGGACATATACAAGAACAACACCTAAGCATGAGTGTCGAGCAATGTAAGAAAATCGTGGCCTTTCAAGCCATTCAAATCTATTACAATCAACCAATTGAATAAAGTATTTGAAAAAGAGTTTAAGCTCGTCCATTGACCGCTCATGATCCTCAAAGAAAAATAGTAAATATTTTTTTATAGTCGTGTGCTATATATCTTTTGATACATAGTAAACCAGACCAGCTTTTTGACAAAAAGAAGCCTGGGAAAAAATTAAAAGCCTAAAACTATCTTCTTCTTTCTTTTTTTTTTGGTT
>QEOT01004330.1:43023-63616 GCA_003123785.1 Pterocarya stenoptera
AAAAAAAAAAAAAAAAAAGAAACCAGCGCAGCTGGATGAGTAATTTTTCCGATATTTTTTCCCATTACCAATAAATACAAGATGATTAATCTTCAAAACGGTCCACTGTTTATCTTCAAAAAACAGCCCTCCAATAGGTGAGTTACATGTAGCCTCCTCAGCATACCTACCATGTGCCCCCACCGCACACAAGCAGATGGATCCCTCAGGCCTCATCCCCTCTCATTCTTTCCCCCAGAATCTCGCTTTACGAAACTTCATCTCCCCCTCTCCGCGACTCTCTTCGCTTCCTCTCTCCATCCTTGCTTGAGGAATGAGACCCTCTTTGCCCCTTCTCCCCGTCGTCGCATGAGGAACGCAACCTCCGATGGATTCCCTTGCTGCTGAGATTAGATGGGTCTGGTAAGGGGGTGACGGTGAGACACTAAGAACAATGCTGTCCACCTCCGATGGATCCCTCCAATGGTTGTGGTGGTTGCCTCCTCTTCCTCCGACTCTGGGTCAGTCGATATTTTTTCTATTTTGATTTGATTTGATCTTTTTATTTCCATTGGAAGGATCTGCATGATTCTGTGTTTTGGGAGGGGGGCTTCGTCTGGGTTTCGAGAGAGGGGATTGGGATTTGTTGTAGTGTGGCTTGGTAGTCACTGCTTCGCGCACGATTCTGTCAAAGTTGGGGTATTTTTTCTTGTAGTAGTCGAGAGATTGCGCTTGGATTTTGAGAAGGGAATGGAGAGGAACCATCTCAGCATGAAATTGGGGAAGAAAGAGAAACTTTATCTACGGAATTTGACGAAAAGTAGAAGAATAAAGAATAAAAAAGCCGGTAAAAGTGGTGCAGATGAAAGATGTGTTCTTGGGCAGTGAAATTCTAACATGGAAGATAGTGTTCTTGGGCGACGAGAAGATGTGTTTATTATCTAATGAGCTTTTTCTGATTTGTGTGTAATTGCTGATGTGGTAAAGTATTATTGGAGGCTGTTAAAAGCTTATTTTCGGATGGACCGTTGCAAAGCCGTTTTGATACAAGATTTGTACTGATGCAAGATCATCGGCGCTGATTTCTTAACCACAAAAATATTGGATCTGTCAAAAAATAATGCAATTTGGATACTGTAGAACCCAGAAAACTACTTAAACCCGTGCTACCGGAGAATTTCAGCATCAGCAATACATACATCAAACCATGACGATAAATGCCTTTTTTTTTTACCAGCCTTAAGATTCACCACTAGTATTTGTCGTGATGAGAGGTCCGACGGCCTGATCATAATACTCTCTTTTAATTCGGTTTTGAAGCTTAACGAAATTGCAATGAGCGATATGGCATAGACGAGCCATCCAGTAATCTTGAGAGACAATGGAATTGGAATTGTAACTCCAATAAAAAACGCTGTATATGTGAAGAATACGCCACAGTTGACAACAACTTTAGTTGTTACCATGTACTTGGGATTAATGAACCAACCAACGAAGAAAGAAGCAAATGCAAGTAATATTGCCATATTCAGAAAGTGGAAGCCTGAGGGAAAATTTGAGTGAACTTGAACGTAGGCAAGTGTTACATCAATAGCTGCTGTCAAACAACAAGGAAGCATAATTTTTGCCCAGCCCATGTTGCGGCGCCGTTCAGGTTCAACCGGCCCCAAGCCAACTCCTGCCTCTATGTCCCCGATTGGATCAGTAGTAGTAGAAGGTTGCCGTGAACATGGATTTAGGTGCAGAAAGTTAGAGAAAGGTCGGAAAAAGGTTGCCATTTTCGATCTTCAAAAAGACCCTTAAATTATTAAATTAAAGATTTCTCATTTACATCAGTATATATTGCGGGTTCTATAGTTGTTTCAACTTTGAGGAAGCTGGCAAAATCCTAGGAAGCATTAGAAATGGCGAGCAAATCAATGGCAAAATCCTAGTAAGCATTAGAAAAGGCGAACAAGTCAATGGGGATTTTGACTTCATCCCCCCCGCCCCGGCGACCCCAGGCCAAGTCAAGGATTTTGACTCGAGATAGAAAATGACTTTTCCAAAAAAACTATCATCTCTGTATACTCTATAAATTTTTTTTTAAATTTCAATATATCTAAAAATTGTTTCTCTCTAGTTTTTTTCTTATAGTCTCAAAATTCTATTTAATTTTTATATATTATTTATTTTCAAGTATATGACTTCTTCAAAATTAAACTTAAAACTAAGTTTAGGAAAAATAATAAACTTATTATTTATTAATAGAGATCCCAAATTTTTTTTGTTATACAATATTAGATTTCTTAATATAGAATATTAAGTGAAAATACAAGAAAAAAATATTTAATGTCAATGATCTATATGAAAAATAGTTGCAAGATTTTATCTTCTATACTTCATTGAGTAATAAAAGAATTTATTTAAACTTTCAATTATAGCATTATATGTTTAATGTGATACGAAAATATCTAAATTTTATATGAAATTTAATAAAGTAGTTTACATACTAAAATAAAAAGATATCTCTTGATAGTTTATGTGAAGAAAATAAATTCTAAATATTTTATTACAAAAATAACAATAGATGAATATTATTTCATGAAATATTATCGTCAAAATCTGAATCATATATTAAGTTATGTTTTTATAATTTTATTTCTACATGTACGTATACATACATATAGCAAATTATTAAGATATACTTTTATATGTAGTTATGTTTTTATGATTTTTTAATCTATTTTTTTTATTTATATAAGAAAATTAATGTTGGTAGTCTTATGATGTGTAAGTTTCGTCCACTCCCTTGGAAAAAAATAAGTAAATCTATAATACATGAAAAAAATTATTTTTTAATAATAAACTTTATTCTTTTTTTAAAAAGAATGTGTAGTACTTACACACTCTACAACAATATCTATTATTACTCTTTATATAAATGTATCACACAACAAAAAATATAAAAAAATCTATCCCCTCGACACAACTACTGGTTCCAACACTGAGAACAACTCAACTAATCGAGGTTTGGATTGACGGACAGTTTGAAATGTTGTAAATTGAACATTTCTGTTTTTTTTTTTTTTTTCCCCCTTTTTGAGGAGGTTGTCCCACGTTTTCGGTAACGATAAAACCGAGACCTTCCCTTTGTGCATTGCACTATTGATTGTATGCATCTACCTAGCCCCGTATCTCAAGCATCTATCTTACAAAGAAAATTGGTCAAAGTATTTTCTTTTTTATTTTACATTTTATAATAATAATTTTTTATATGTAGAAAATACTATTCATCCTCTAAAACATTTTTAATTACTTTTTCTCTCATTTGATAGTTGTTTGGTGTTATGAGATTCATTTGAAATAAATAAAAAATATTTAAAAATAATAATATTTAAATAATATAAAGAAAAAATAGATAAGCTGATGTATAATATATTGTAAAAGTCAATTTGTAAAATAGAAAAAATAGATTTTAACGATGTATTTTAAAGGATAAGATACATAAACTATTGGGAGTGCTTTATTACTCTTATATCTTTTCAGGGTAGATGAACAGGAATGAATAGTAATTCATATTTGACACTTTTTACCCACTTTTTTCATTTATGCCCGTCTTGTTTGGTCGGGATTTGGGACTTCAAATCTCAACCCTTCATTTTGAGTCTCCAAATTTGATCCAACGGTAGAGGTTAAAATATTGAAAATAAACTAACTTAAAATAGATATTTAAAATATAAAACATATCATACAATTTAAAATCAACTTTAATTTATAAAATACTAATCTAAATATTTTTAAAAGAGTAAAACCATCTAAATAATTAGAGTCTTTAACGTAATTTAAATCTCATAATATTCTTAATTAACTAAAATTATTTAGATAAAATGATTTTCTACGATTATAATATTTTTGGGGCTTCCAAAATATAAGAGGCTTACTTTAATGATGAAAGAACGTGAGAGCAACATAGGAATAAAAGACTCTGTATTTTTTCAGTCCTCCATGGGTCATCGAGTAGTGTGGTTGAATTTTTATTAATCGCGAGATAATTCTTTTGTTCATGTGATCAAATTTTGAAAATTATCTTCTCTTACCATAATTTGAGTATATTTTCTTATTCTTAAAAATGCAAAAACTAGGACGGTGAATTTGCTTCATACGAGCTCACTACATCTTTTGCATGGTTGGAGGTAACATGACATGCATGCATTGATCTCTACCTTCAAATATGGTTAATTTGTAGAGCTGAAACTTCCATGCAAACTCTTATTATTAAAGTCTGCATGGAAATGTTTAGAAATACTGCAGTTAGAACAAACTCTTATTGTTAAAGTAAAGAAAGATGGAAATTTATAGATGCTTGCTTACATTAGGTTTTATGCTCCTATGCATTAGGCTATTTACTAATCAATCTTATGTACTCTTTCAATCTTGATAATTATGAACTAACAACTAATTCAATTATTCAAGATTTTGTGCTGCGTGTAAGAAGTCACACTTTATTTGCTGTTTTGACACATTTTCAGGAATTTTATTTTTTCTTCCAATTAGGCAAATGTGGCAAACATGCTTGGCATGTTAAACCACTGCTAGTAATAGTAAAAATACCAATAGAAAACTGAGAAAATAGAAATTAGGTTAGGTTTGGATGTTGAGATAAGAATTTTTAGTTTGAAATGAGAATTAAAAATTGAATAAAATATTATTTTTAATATTATTATTGTTTTGAGATTTGAAAAAGTTGAATTATTTATTATATTTTATGTATAAATTTGAAAATGTTGTAATGATGAGATGAGATGAGAATTTTGTGTTTAAAAAAACTTCCAAACTTAATAACAGCAACTTACAATGTTGAAAACAGAGAAAAATACTATTTTTTTTTATAATTTGATTATATATATATTATAATCCTACCCCCATATAGTAATAAAAATACCAATAGAAAACTGAGAAAAGAGAAATTATTTAATAATATAACAGCAACTTACAATGTTGAAAACAGAGAAAAATACCATTTTTTTAATAATTTTATTATATATATCATCATCCTACCCCCATATAGTAATAAAAATACCATAGAAATCCGAGAAAAGAAAAATTATTTAATAATATAAAAGCAACGTACAATGTCGAAAACAGAAAAAAATACCATTTTTTTTTATAATTTGATTATATATATTATCATCTTATAATATTATTATAAAATATATTATAAAAAAAATTGGGTATGTAATTTAAAAAATGATTATTACTTATTTATAAATAAAATAAAATAAAATAAAATAATTATAAATATTATGCAATCATTTGTGTAACAGACATCTATTTCCTCTTCAACAATTTAAAATCATCTCCTCTCACTTCCAATCCAAACATACAAAATTTTTAAAAATCATCTCAATTTACAAAGAAAAATGCTACTCTTACCGCTGAGTTTTATCGCTGGTTTTTACCGCTCTGACTTTTTTAATTTTTTTTATTATTTTTTTTTACTTAATGATTAAGTAAGTATTTTTTAATAATATTATGAATTTTTTTATTTTTAAAAAAATATTTAAATATATTAAAAAAATAGATGTAAAAAAATACAATAAAAAAAAACACATGATTTTACACTAGCGGTAAAGGGAGCGGTGGCTCCCAGCGGTGAGAGTAGCACCGCTCATTTACAAATCTCATTACTATTCACAAATCATTTCAATTCATATCTCTCGATCCAAACAAAGCAGTTTTCGTATCCCAGCTCCTACGCAGGACGATAGAAGAAAGTGGCCGACTCTTTTTATCCCAGCTCTGTGATGAAGCCCACGAAGTTGGGCCACGCTGAGGAAAGAATTAAAGATGGAAGATGAAAAAACTAAAGTGGGCCAGGTTAAAGATGGAAGGTAAGAAAGCTAAGTTGCTCGCCAAGGTTAAGGACGTTTTTCAAAAGATGCACTCATGTGGTTAATTTCAATGGAATAGCAGGTGTTGAGCTTCATCCAGACGTGCAAAAGTATTGATGCACTTTTTGAGTTTAGTTTTCCCAACGTCTATCGTTATGAGTTTTTTATGTCAGAAGAAAATGCTCCTCCATTCACGAAAATGCCCAATTTCAAAATTTTTTTTATAAGTAAAAAATATTATATATATATTAATCAAGAATACTGATTATATACAAGAAAACACCTTGCCTATATTAGAAAGTCCCTAATGACCCAAAAAGCTTATGAAAAACAACAAAAAATACACCAAACCCGACTCCAACCCCTTGTATCCCGAAAAACTCTATCCGAAAACCCAACCCCAATCCCTTGTTTCACTTCTTCACAATGCCCTCCCTTTAGACTTCTCTCTAGTTGAGCTACTATCTTAACGTTATAGTTAATTGTCCAAGAAAGACGCTGTAACTCCCTCCTTTTCTTGAAACTTGATTAAGTTTCAAGCACGTATGTAACACCCCCTTCCCATAGGCTATGAGTGTTACGTATTTTTCATAAAATAAATCCAGCTAGAGATCTCACATTTAATAAATAAAATTAGAATTTATTTTGTAGAAAAAATTGTCTAATAAAATGTCATCTAAAAAAAAACTTAAATGAATAAACTGAATAAATTTATGTCATAAAATTCATTTTATTTTAGAAAGTCTGAAACTAAATTAACTACTCCTTCTAATCCTGGCATGCCTACTCATGTTCAATATCCTCACCGAGCAATGCTACATAGAAGCCACTATTGTGAGTGCACACTTTGCACTCACTATATAGCTTCTTCTCCTCCTCTTATTTTTTTTTCACTTTAAAAAATAAACGGTCTAGATGAAGCCACATAATATGTGCAAAATAGATACTGTAAACAGTGGCTTTTATCAATATTTTTCCATCCTCACTTGGGTGGTTAAAAAAAATGAAATAAACTAAAATCGACTCAGCAAAAAATCTATCACAACGTAAACATAATAAACATAAGGTTTTCATAAAAGTTTTCATGCTGAGAGCTTAAATTCATGATTGTTCATTCTAATGTTTCTGATATGCATGACTGATTTATCTGAATTAACTGACTGATCTAACTTAACTGATTAATCTAATTGGCCAACACACTTAACTCTGTGTGCTAGGTTGTGCACCGACCTCATGTCCCGCGGCCACAAGGAGAGCCGTTGATAGTATTCTTGAATACTATAATGGACCATGCTTGGGTCCGTGGCTTGCACATCTATCCTGATCTGAACTGCATTGGTACCATGCATCTAAATGACTATCTAATTAACTGACATGATCTTATCTTGCACTTGAACTTAAGATAGCTTACGTATCTTATATATATGAGATGCATGACATAATACATACATAATTATAATTTTAGAATTTAAACATGATACGGAATGACATTATCGTATGCTATGTTGGATGACATTTTTGCATATGACATGAGTGGTACATAAGAATGGTTGTCAAAGAACTGACGCTAATAATAATCTATATAAGCTGTACTGTGATGATCCTAATTTGTGATAAAATTACTTACCTTGCTGTACTTCTTCTTAGACCTCACTTCGTAGCTCGTCACCTATACATAGTATTAAATATCACTAAATTTGTCTAGGAATAACGTGTACTAATATCCTACTTAATTAAATTCATAATCTAGAAGATAGTCAAATAAATCTTTTGTTCAACACCATAATTAATTAATCCTGATATTTTAAATTACTTAAATATTAATAACATATTATAATTTAGTAGAATACTAAGACTATTTTAAACAAGTTATAAAAACCTCGATTCTTAAAATGGATTTCCTTTTTTAACATAATTATTCAATCTTATAAGAAATCTAATAATATTAATATAATTTAAATATTCTTAAAATATTTCTAAATTTTAAATCTACAACTTTAATTGCATAATTATATCAAATCTATTGCAATAAATAGTATAAATTCTCTTCATATGATAGACATTGAACTTAAAAGCGTTTAAGAATAAAGATTAACCCGCTGGAATTTAAATCCTAATATAATATCTAATCTTTCAAATATCATTAACTATATATGTGTGTGTGTGTGTGTTTTGTATCTAAAATAATTGGTGAAAATTTTCTATTAATAAAATAGACTTAATCATATTTAATTACACTTAGATTAATACAGAATAATATTATTCAAAACTCATAACATATTCCTTAATTTTTCAATTTAAAGTATAACAAAATAATTTTATTAAAATCCTACTAAATAGACAAAGGAAATATTAACTAAAATATTAGACTCAATAGTATATTAAAAATATATTTCAAATTCTTTAAACACTTTTTTATAAAAATGAGCTTTTGACAATATATTTATTTAAGTAAAAACTTACCTTTAAAATATTAAGCCCAACCCAACATTAAATAAAATAATCAAACCCACGTGAGAAAATCAGAAGCTCTTACCTGGATGGGCTTAAGGCCCAAGGCCCATTAAAATTCTAAAGATAGTTCATAAAAACATAGTGCTCGAGGGTTTTACGCAACAAAGGTCAAGGGCATCTATGTAATCTTATTAACATTGTATGTAGTAAATTGAAAACCTAAAAACACATCTTCATAATATGGAGAGAAACAAAGGCTCGGGAGAGTGGGAGAGAGGCGTGCATTTACAAGGAATGAAACTCACGGAGGGAAGGCTGAGGCGCGGCGGTTCTAGGTGGCTGGGAAGGATTGGCAACACAACTAGGCTCCTCGGAATGGTGGTGCGATGCCGAGAGAGGGAGAGAGTGCTGGCGACAGAACTTACCGAGAGGGAGGAGGAGCACGTGGCTAAGTGCGACAACAGTGGCTTACTTGAGGGAGTGGGTGCGACGGGACTAGGATGGTCGGAAGTTTCTGGAACCGTGGGTGGTGCTCTAACGTCCTAGGGTGATCGGCAGTTGATTCCATGCGTTGGGTGGTGGCTATCCGAGCTTAGGCTTCATGGCTCCCTAACGCGAACTATTGTGCATGGGGTCTGTTGATGCAGCGACGTGGTGCTTCGACAGGTGGTGCGAAGTGAGGTCACGGTGGTGGAACTCTCTTTATAGTGGCATGCACAGTTGAGCATGGTCTAGACGGTTGAAGCGACTACGGTGGTTTCAATGTGACCCAATGGCTCACAGTGGTGTTTTTAAGGGCAGCATGAGCTCTATTTTCGTTTTGAAAAACAGAGGCTCTTGGTTTGGACATGGGAGGCTTGCTTTGATTCTAGAGGAGGTGGTCTGTTGTGAAGAAATATAAAAAGGCTTCTCCGCGTTCAATGCCGTCGGTTACAAACTGATAACGTGCATATCAACTCAAAATGTGCATAACCATGAGTCATGAAGAGGAAGAACGTGAGGTGGGTTTATTCCACTACGTTCATTCTATTAATGAATAATAAAAAAAATAATAATAACCTTAATTAAAATTACACATTACTAATAGAATTCCATAAAATTCATAATAGTAATATATGTTAAAATAAAATATTTTTTATAGTATTTTAAAATTAAATAAATAATATATTATCTAATTTAGGCTCAACACAACACCAACCTAAATAAATAATAGCCCATCATTATTCGATAATATTGACCTATTAAATCACACTTAAGCCCAATAAGATTATCTATATTCTAACCTTAAAAATATTGGGCTGAGCCGTTACAACGTGGCTTGCCTCAGTCGCAGTGATTAGTTCTTTAAATTGATATTCACATCCTCCATATGAAATTCCAACGAACTGCTGAATCTCGTTAACTTTAGACAGAATCTAATCCGCTATTGGAGGAAGAGAGACCAAGGGAGCAACATTATCCCCAGAATCCAACTGCACTCCCGACTCTAGACATTCCTCTACACAAGGCACCAATGCCAAATCCATATTCAAATCTCGTACCTCCTCAACAACTCTATTAGTTCTCTCCAATGGTATCAAGGTTTCCATTGGAGATTCTGGGATGACAACAAATCCCTTTATCTCTGGTGACCATTTAAGTGCAACTTTAGCGGATCCTACATCTCCTTCAGATCTCGGCAGTACACCATTTGCCTTCAACTCCGACGAGGGAGCCATAGTTTCTTCGGGGACCAAAGGTGTAATACTGACTATCGGTCTATCCTGTGTTACCTGAGGCGAATGGCATTCGCATTCACATTCCATTATTGATTTCTCTACTCCGATACCCGACGTAGACACCTCAAATAACCCAAATTTCCTTTTGACTCGCCATACTCTCCTGGATCTAGTTATAGGGAAATGGCCGAATCCGATTTTTCATTTTCCTTTATCAGAGTTTAAAGGATTCGGGCCTATCTTAGCCTTGTTTCTTACAACCCTATTGTCTTCAACTGAAAGGAGGCCTATTTTCGAAGACAGGAAAGCTATCGCTGCCTTCAACCCCACAAGTTGGGTTTTCAGGAGAGTTGAAAGCATTGTGCCTCATGACAAGCTGGTTCTGAGGCGTGATTTGCATAACACTTTCACCGTTCCCCTCACTCTAAACCCCTGAAGCATGACCCGTCTTCAGAGCTGCTGCATACAATCGCCTGGCCACCGTTCCCCTCACTCTGGAGTTGTCCAATTTCAAATTTTATAGAAGGACCATCCCAATTTCAATAGCTAGAGAACAAAAACCAAAAAAGAAAACTCGCGAAAATTATAGATTATATAATCATAATCGAGCAACATAAGAATTCGCCTAAATTTTACAGGCATAAGATCGAAATATATAGAGAACATATGCATACATATTCAAACTCTGCATGCTCTTCCCATGAATCTATGTTCTTGACTTTAGATAATGTATCATTGAAGTGCACAAGTTGTTTTCATTACACAGGCTAATTTAATGACATACAATTTACATACATAGTTTTCATCAAACCATGAGCACAAGCTATTTCCATTCAAAAATTATCTACTTCATACAATGTGCTATTTACATGAAATTTATCCTAACCAAGCAAATACTATTACAAATGTGACAACCAGTACAATCACAATAACTTTCTTTTTTCCTTTTTCAGATTTGTCTCTATCTCTCTCACTTTATCTTCCATTTTCCGAACTTCATACTCGCGCAGTAATACATTAGCCCATGTCTTCCGAGATTTATTCTCTCTTGCACGAATGTCCTCCTCTAGCAAATAAAGTATATCCGCCCATACGAAGAATTCACACCTCGCATCTCCCAATACACAATATGAACTCCCAATTAACATGCTAAAGTATACCTCTCAAGCAGCAAATCAATATGTAAATATAACAAATATAAAGTTGCTTTACCGTATTATACTTTGGGCAGGCAAAAAATCTCTTTCCATGATTTTCTTAGTATGGGACATCTTTAGTGGTGTTTTTAA
The DNA here is from genome assembly GCA_003123785.1 of Pterocarya stenoptera. Classification (NCBI taxonomy): domain Eukaryota; kingdom Viridiplantae; phylum Streptophyta; class Magnoliopsida; order Fagales; family Juglandaceae; genus Pterocarya; species Pterocarya stenoptera. The sequence continues at coordinate 54,337 of QEOT01004330.1, forward strand.
ACCACACCAACAAATTGGTGATTCCATCACAAAATCATTAATTAAAGATTATGATAATTGGAATGATGTCATGCATGATTCTGAAAAATCAAAGACAAAGTTCAAACACAAGAGTTTGGACTAAGAAACCAACTAAAAGGTAAAAAAATAGATACATGAGAAAAGTAGTGCCAAAGAAGTAGATTGAAACAAGAGGTTATCTACCAAACAAGCAACATAGAACCCGCTCCCTTTATACTTGGACTTGTTTTTAAATGCTTATTGACCAAATTGGAAACACAATCAGAAAAGGGCAATTGTTAAAATTATCTATCCAAAATTTGAAGGTAGGGTTTAGTTACAATCACAGAAAGTTTTTAATGAAAGCTTTGCAACCGCAGTCAAAAACCAAGAAAGCCACGGTTGAATTTAGATATAGGATCGAATTTGAGTTTGATCGAACCAATTTCAAGTGGCTTATCAAGTAGCCTATTTACTTACAGCCCTAGTTATTTATATGATTACTGCATTAAGGCATACAGTCGCCAAGCATCCCAAAAATGGAACTTCTAAGTTTAGTTGTTTGGAAGACCATAATGCATCACTAAATTAAATCTAGGAAAAAAAAACAAATTCATTAAAAGAAAGACAATGTTTCATAAGTAATTTGCAAAACCAAAAAAATATTGACATCCATTCAAAGAAAAAAAAAAGAAAGACAATGTTTCATGAGGAAGATGCAAAACCCAAAAATATTGGCATCCATTCAAAGCAGATATATGTATGGTGCATGGCCCATCTATGCACAACTTTATTCTTTTGTGCAAAATCAGTTGTAAATCAGAGTTCAAAAGAGAAAATATGCAAGTTGGAGATAAGAAAGGCACTACCTATGCTTGCTTTCAAATATACATACATTATACAAAAAACCAGATTCATGAAAACTAGATAAGAGAGGTACGAAACAACGTCAGATAATCACAAGCTCTTATAAATATAATCATTGATATGTTTATAGAATGAAGCCATTGATCATTAAAGATATCATAATATACAGACTCCAAGAATCCAATTTGAAGAAGATTCTAACCGTGGCGAGATGCAGATCTGGATGCAGGGATGTGTTCTACCTTCCAAATATTTGTGTGCAGCCCTACAATCACACCCAAATGAAGAGAAAAAAGACATCAAACTTCGAAATGTATGCCTAAATTTTATGAATACTGTAATTTAATCTGTAAATTATATAGGCTCTTGGAGGGGCCTGGTCCTCCAATATGTAATTCAATATTTGTAGAAACTAGAATAATAATTTTACTGATGAAGCAACAGAATACTTATAGGAATTACAGACGGACTTGGTCAATCAGTGACCAACGGGCTCCCCATAAAACTGACCCACTACTAAACAGACGCCAACAACTTATTAAATGACCCACTTACTTATAAACTGACGCACTAGGCCAACGTGGCCCATACCAGACTCAGATGCAACAAAATAAGCAAAACAGGTAAAACAAGATAAATAAATGGCCCTCAGATATTGACCCGGCCCACTTGCCTTAAGACAAATCCCTAGAGACTAGGGTTACTCCTCCTTTCATAACACTAAACCCTAGAATCACAGAGAAAAAAAAGATGGCATAAACCCTAGAATTTCATAGAATTTGTCACAAACAGGTCTCTTCTGCAGATCTTTTCCGGGAATACTCTTTCGCAGATCTCTTCCAGATCCTATCGCAGGTCGCTGAGAGGAGATATTACATTTTGAGGGAAATGTAAAAGAATGGAAGGGGAGCTGCAGAGAAGAAGGGGAGATGAAGGTCATTGAAGAGAAGAGTGATGAAAGTCGGTGAAGAGAAGAAGGGAGGATTGGGAGATGAATGAGTGGGCGTGGCGTTTAGGGCAAAAATTGCAACAAGTGAACCCGGTTTGCCACGTAGGATGTGGGGGTGTGGGATTGTGAACTAGTTGATGGGTAGTGTTTTTCTGGCCAAGTATAGGGCCTCAAATGACGAACGTAGCTAGAGCTCGAACTCAATTTTTTATTTTTTATTTTGAAATCTTATCTTTTGATTAATAAAAAAATTAAATTTTATAAAAAAAAGTCAATCATTAAACTATTCAACTAAATAATTCTAATTCAAACTTTTTATGCTATAATTTCTTTATAAAAGTAACTATTAGTCATAAATTAAAATATTAATACACAAGATGAATGGAATAAACTAAACTATTTAATACATATAGATAATATAATAAATCAATAGTTGTAGTTGTATGATATATTATTATACAAATTATCCTATACACATTTTGAGAACATAACATATCTAGTAAATAAGGTAAACTATAAATAAATTAGTAATATATATAATTAAGTATATAACATATAATTAACATGTAATATTACGAACTTCAAAACGAGCTCAAACGAGTCAAGTCAAGCTTATACTAGTTTTGTTCACAAGTCTAAATCGAGTTAAGCCAAGTTTATACGAATTTTGCCCGTTTAATATTCAAATCTATATTAGTGTTTATAAACATGTCATTTATTAAATTAACCAAATTCGAATAGAGTTTACACGAGCCGAATTCGAACTGTTCACAAGCTGCTTTGTTCATTTGTAGCCTTAGCGAAATAGTACAAATACTGCGACGCTATGTTCAACGCTTGGTACCAAGATGCAAGGCAATAAGTCATAAGAAAAATGATAAGCTTACACTTAGTCTACTACTAGTTTACTACTCTACTTAAAATGAAGGGTAATTAAGTAGTATTGAAATTATTTTTTAATAAAGTGTCATATATAAGATAAACTGTAAAATAGTTGTAGGTTTATCATTATCCAAATCAAACAAGTGCCAGGGTGCCAGGGCAATAAAATGATGCCACATTGCCATAAAGGGTGTCTCCAAAAAAAAAAAAAAAAACAAAGAACTGTTCTTTATAAAAACAAAAAAGTGCATTGTAGGTGTTTGTGGGACGTCATTGCCTTTTTCTTCATTTCCAATGCAGGCCGAGCAAAAATCATTGCTCAATCTTTTGGTTGTTGTTGGCGTCGTATCGTCAGTTCTGTGACTATTGCACAAAAAATGAGCATTCGAGCCGGAACACCGGAATTCGGCTGGAATGGAGTTGGAATTTAATCCAGAACCGAATATCCACCTAGGCCGTGCCGATTACTCGTTATAAAAACAATCTCATAAAATGATATGGTTTTATATGATTTATTAAATCTATTTTATAATAATAATTTCACAATTTGATGAACATTACAAAAATAATGAGCATTTGTGACAAGTTATTTACGATGAAAATGCCTATTTGTGACGAGAATAGATTTATTTAAAAAAAAATAATCATTTTACTAAGAAATAACTAAAAACAAATAAAAAATTTTCTTATAATAAAATCACATTAAAGCACGTCAATTTATAAAACTTACACTTAGCTAAAATGCAATGGTACCTCAGAATCAAGCAGCATCAAGATGACCAATCTTTTTATGCCCTACACGTATATAAACGAACCCGAAGCATATCATGTCGGTCGTCGATAACTTCCTTTAAAAAAATGCGTTGGCTGTTTTGAGAAAAACAAAAAAATGCATAAAACCCTCAATATCTTGAAAAAATCTATTCATCATCTATTTTTTATTATTCTTTCATCATTTTATAATGTATCATTAGATGATAGATTCACAAATGAAATATAATAAATAGTTTCTAATCATCTAATGTCATATCATAGGATGAGAGAGGATGATAAGAATTGATCTTTGCCCAACCGTTGACCCCCTATTTGTTGAGGCCATGAAGGTCAACTAGTAGTCTCATGAAGATCAACCAGACACATGGGTTAATTATCCATTTGGGTTTTGGATCACAAAATGCTTTGATTGGATCATTGATTGGTGCTTATGCAAAATGTGGAAGAGTAGAAGTGCTTATCACTTATACAAGAGTTTGCCAACTAAAGATATTATATCTTGTACTTCACTTATAGTTGGATTTGCACACGAAGCTAACCATAGCGGAGATGCCCTAAGACTCTGCAAGGAAGTAATTCAAATGCACATTGAAATGGAAGAAGTTATATTTTGCTCCATGCTTAATATATATATATATTTTTAATAGAAGAGCTGAAGGCCACCTGTCCAATAGTGACCATGTCCCAATTTTATTAATAGCATCACTTATGGCGGAGGAATGCCGTGGTAACAAGATCGACATAGGGGATTTACAGATAAAACACTAAAAACCATCCCTCATATCCAACCAAAATAAAACAACCAAAACAACATAACAACTAAATAGGCCTATATAAAGGAACACAAAAAAAAAAAAAAAAAAAAAAAAAAAAAAAAAAAAAAAAAAAAAAAAAAAAAAAAAAAAAAAAAAAAAAAAAAAAAAAAAAAAAAAAAAAAAAAAAAAAAAACAAAAAAAAAAAAAAAAAAAAAAAAAAAAAAAAAAAAAAAAAAAAAAAAAAAAACTAAACAAGCCTAAGAAAAAAAGCACCAAAAAACGAACCACAGAAATTAAATAAAACATCCCAAATCAAAATAAAATAAAACAAAAACAATACAAAACTAAACAAGCCTAATCCAAATAAAACCCAACAAGGCAAATTACCATCTAATCTGAGGCAAACCTACCTTATCCATCCGAAGAATGACTTTCAACTTACGTGGCAAAGAATTAAAATCCAAGAAAGTATTATTATAACCCTCCTCGCCCCTTCTAGCGAGGAAATCCGCCGCAATATTCCTTTCACGTAGCTGATGATTAAAGGTGAAATGAACATCTTTTAAAAGCCTCAAAAGGTCATCCCAATAGTCTCATAAGTACCAAGCCGTGCACTTACAACTACTCAACCAAAAAACTATCAAAGTAGAGTCACTCTCAATTCTAATATTATTAAAACCCAACTCTTTACACAAGGAAATACTAGTTAGTAACGCCCTCAATTCAACCTCATTATTCGTGCCATGACCAAAAGAAGAAGAGAAAGTCCCTTTGAAATTACCTCACACATCTCGAATGACACCTCCTCCCCCACAACTGCCCGGGTTGCCAGGCAACACCCATCTACATTCAATTTAATCCACCCATCATCCGGTTTTCGCCAATAAACTAGCTTCAGAATAGATCTTGTTCGATCAACATACGGCACTTCAAGAGCCCGAAGAATAGTCTCATCCCTGGTCGAGATAGGCTAGTGTTTCACCATCAGAGAAGAAATATTCCGAATCCAGACTTTCACAGCCAACCAAACATTATACGCCGATTCAGTTGAATTATCCATGTGAGCCTTGCAACGACGTAACCATAGACGCCAGGTGATGATCAACGGAATGATACCAATAAGAATCCCTCTGTGACTCGACTTCTTTGAGACATTAAACCACTGCATCATAGTCGACAACCACGATATACCATAGACATGATTAATACCCAGCGTGGAAGCTGCCATCTTCGACACCCCCGCAGCAATAGTCCCATTACAAAGCACATGGTTTAAGCTTTCTACATGACCATTAGAACAGCAGTTGCACCTGGATGCCACCTGAATGCCTAGCGATTGCACCCGAAAATCCAGCGCTAGCCCATTAAAACGGGCTTTCCACATGCACACAGAAATCTTCTTCAAGAGGAGATGATGTCAAATCCAGTCCATGCCTAGATGTTCAATACCTTTCACACGGATTAAATCCCAAGCGGAAGCCGACATAAAATTACCCTTAACTTCTAGTTTCCAAATCGTAATGTCATTGCTCGCCTTACCAGCCACAATACCGTTCATGATCTCCTCAGCTTTATCGAATCCGACCAGTTCCACCAGATAATTCTCATCCCAGGAACCATCCACCCAAACATCTTTTATTCTAATCTGAGAATGCCCGAACTCCCTACTGGCACATAAAGGCCCACTTTCCAACCATCGATCAAACCAAAAGGAAGAGGCACCCTCTCTCACCTTCACTATAACATTCTCTGCCACATCAGGAAGCACATGCATAACAGACTTCCAGAAACGGGAAGCATTTCTTCTAGAATCAGCAAGTAAAATGTGGCCATGTTTCACATATTTTGCACGGAAAAAATTGGTCCAAAGGTTATCAACAATTAACAATCTCCAAGCAAATTTCATGGCAAATATATCATCACTAAGCTTTGGAAGACAAGTCCATGCTGTTGTTTCAAAAGTTCAATCCTGTTATGATGTGGCCATGGGCAATGCCCTTGTTGATATGTATGCAAAATGTGGAGGAATTAAAGATGCGAAGCATGCTTTTGATGATATGGAGGAGAAAAATGTGATTTCATGGACATCACTGATTGCCGGATATGGGAAACATGGCTTTGGACATAAAGCATTTGCACTTTATAAGAAGATGGAACACGAAGGGTTAAGGCCGAATGATATTACATTTTTGACTCTTCTCTTTGCTTGTAGCCATGCATAGTGGATTGACTGGTGAGGGATCAGAATGCTTTAATAGTATGGTAAAAAAGTACAACATTTTGCCTAAAGCGGAGCATCTCTCTTGTATAATAGATCTCTTTGCACGTGGAGGCCAGTTAGAAGAAGCCTATAATTTGATATGTGAGATGAAAATCAAACCTAATGCTTCGATTTGGGGTGCCATTCTTGGGGCATCTAGCACCGATTATAATTTGTCAATTGGGGAAATAGCAGCCATTAATCTTTTCAAAATGGATCCTAAGAATTAAGTTAACTATGTTGTTTTAGCTAGCTTATATGCTGCGTGCGGCCAATGGGACAATGCTTCCAAGATGTGGAATTTGGTAAAAGATAGAGGTTTAAAGAAAGATCCCGGATACAGTCTTTTACAACCTACAAAGAAGGACATTGCACTTTTGAAGCATAGTTGAAAGTGGAGAACTATCTCATTTATTGCCCTTGGGGAGATAGGGAGATGCTGAAACCTTTACCATGCAGAACAGATGCTTCATATGTTGAGGCCATAAAGGAGTAGGTGACAATGCTCAAGCTCACAGACTTTTGGTCCACTGATGCATTCTCAGTTCACAGCCTTGGCGTCAACATTCAGGTACTTACTAGGACTTTTTATTTCAAGTTTGTTTGTATGATTTTATCTTGATATCATACTCCAAATGAGTGAGAGTGGTTTTGAAGTGCTAAAAAGTCGCAGTTTTTATGCATGTATAAAATCTGAGCCGTTAAGTTTATGCAGGATTCTTCCTGATGTCATGCTCCAAATGAGTAAAAAGAGTGTTCAAAGGCTGAATGGCTTCATATGAGTATTTGAAATATGAGCCTTAAAGCTTTTTGTTTTCCATACTTATGCCTGAGGTATAAATCATATCGTGGAAAATATGTGAAAGCAAAGAAGCTTGGAGCTTTTGAGCAAGTCCAAAGCTTGAGCGTATCATATTTATCTCTTGAAATCCATTTGGTGTCTAGATGCGGCATAAAATCTCACAGGTTGGACTTCCCCATCTTCAGTGCCTCAACTACTGCTTCCCGTTATATTTGAGGAGTTTAGAGTTTAGTTCTTATGCAGGCTGGGATTTGCACTCTGTTTACATCCCTTTTGCGGATCTTTGAGTTCTCGTGCTGTCTATTGATGCTAACTTCTCTTCTATCTGATCTCCTCCTCTGTGAACTACCATGGTAAGTTCTACTATTCTTCATTAGCCCCGACGCCACACTGAATCTTTAGCTTTATCATGTGTATATAGGAGAGTCACTGGGTGATATCTTGTCAAGCACCAAAGTAACATTTAGCTTCAGCATTCCTATAACGGGTCTGACAAGGTCAGTAATATGCAATTGATGGAAATAAAGTTGGTAAAGCTATCAAAAAAGAGCAGAGCATATTAAGTTTTGCTAGAATATTGTTTGGCATTTTATTTCCATGTATACTAAATCTTGGGTTTACTTCTACTGAGCAGTTGCGGCAGTCTTTTTTTCAGATGAAGACAGTGGATCCAAGCAAGGAACATCAAGGCATTTGGAACCGTTACCCCAACTGTCAGATTGGTAGATGGGAATTGAATAATGCAGCCGATTGTTGTACTAAGCCAGAAATTGTCATTAAAACTTATTCTAGTTTGATTCTTAGGAGGGTCCCCTAACCTCAAGGGCCAGGCAGACTTTTCTATATAGCCGAAGTGGCTCAGATAAACTGATAAATCTATATAGCTGAAATGAACCAAACAACCGAACAAAGGAATGCTCAAGAATGAGGCTTTCTACTCCCAACATAGTGACTGGAGCATCATATACCATTAATGGGTAAACAGTTCAAATGATTATCAGATAGTGAAGCACTGAGGACCCAAGAGTATTAATATCAATTCATGATGAATGTCATGCATATTGTTAAAGATATTTCAGGAAACAAATACCAAAATATATAGGAGACGCAATAAGGAATTATCGACAATTAGTTCCTAAATAAAATTAAACATGTCTATTGAGACAAGTAATTCCTCTACACCTGTAACCTCAACACTGCTAGACGGCAGCACCACAAGGAAGGAAGATTCGGGCATCCCACATAGCACTACACCTGCAGCAGAGCACAGTTTGTTATAACAGAATGTTGATGTGGCTAACCATGATTGGTTCATGTACAGAAATATTTGTATTTTCCTTTTCCTCTTTCATAAATCACAAGTGTATAAATACACACAAATGTAAAGTCTGAAATAGTGGAAAAAATATATACAGAACAGTTTTGTTCTTGAGGTTTCTCTCACTCTTTGTTTCTTAATCCTTTTTATCAAACACATTGTGTGCATGAGATTTAATATGGTATCTCAGAGCCACTAGGACCAACGTCCCCTCTACTACAATGGCTAAACCAACCATCATCAGTTCTGCATCTCACTTCATTACCATTAAACTTACCTTGGAGAATTATCTCCTATGGAAGGCACAAATCGTGCCCTTCCTTAGAGGCCATCAGCTTCTCGGCTATGTGGACGGCACCATTCCTATGCCGCCTCGCATGGTTGACAATGCTGAAAATCCTGAATATACGAAGTGGATATTGCAGGATCAACTCCTAATATCTACCATTAATGCCTCTTTGTCTAATGCGGTATTAGCACAAGTGCTCTCCTGCGCAACCTCCTCTGCAATTTGGAACACTCTGGAACAATTATTTTCAGCCCACTCCTCTGCCCATATTATGCAAACCAAGCTCCAACTCGCCACTCTGAAAAAGGGATCATCCACCATCACTGAATACTTTCACAAAGTTACCACTCTAGCTGCCACTCTCAGTGCCGCTGGTCATCCACT
>QEOT01004333.1:4557-39980 GCA_003123785.1 Pterocarya stenoptera
TTCATTTTTCCTCTTTTACGTGTAATTTTTTAATAATAAATAAATATTAAAATTACAAGATTTATACTCTTTATTTTTAATTTTGCAAGGGAGAAAGGGCGGCATGATTCCACTTGCTCCACCAAATTAGACCAATCCGGTTACCATTTTCTTGTATACGTACTGCTCGCCCTTCTCCCAGTGAAGTACATGAATGACTCAAGCACTTCTCCATTCGATACACATGGGACCATCATGTTGCTTTTTGTTATAACCACATGTGTTTACAACAGATCATTGAGGGAGATCACTCAATCAACTCCCAACACGCACTACTTCAATCTGGCTATGTTATTTTGTCATGTTTCGGGTGATCTAGCCTCTGCTTTTTTACTGTTGATCCTCNTCTCTCGAAATACTGACCGCAGTTGCAACTCGATGGAGCAAACGGGCGGACATGGGTCCGAATCACTCCAGCAGGTTTTCCATTCACTTCATCAAGCAAAAACCAGCCCCCAAGAAGACACGGGGGACCAAAACGGCTGCAGTGCTAGTCCTATGCCGATGTGAAACCTTTACATTCATCTCATGTATACATGCTGCTTGTCTTATCATATTTGTTATCTTTGCTCGGTCTCGTTTTGTTTTCTTTTATGTCTGGGTCCTTTCTTGGTTTATCTGGTTATGGTTCTCGATCAGTTTGTTTTGGGTGGATATTTGGGTGGTTCTATTGGTTTATTATAGAGAAATTCTATTTGTAATGTCCAAATGTGTAAGCCCTTCATTAAATGGAAAAAGTATCATTTTGATAAGGATATCTATTTAATTTTAAAAACAAAATTAACTTGGTTTGCAATGTAATTCCAGATGGAGACTGTACGTAACATTGCTCATGTGTATATTTATTTGGGTAATGAAGAGGGGTAGACGTGCACGGGTAGTGTCGTGCATGGTGGGGAGTTGGAGATAAAAAATGAGGGAGAGTTGGAGATAAAAAAAAAAAAAAAGAGGGATTTTCGGGATGTAGAGGAACTGTTGGGGAAAAAAAAAAGGGTAGTGATAGGCTTACTATCTATTTACTACTCATTTATTACTTATAGTGTTTTTATTTTTTTTATCATTTTCTTTTAAGTATTTGTTTAACATCATTAATCATTAAGAAAAAATTTAAAAAATATATAATTTTACTAATAGTCACTTTCTTAACCATTAAGTAAAATAAAAAATTAAAAAAATATTAAATATAAAAGAAGTAGTAAATGAATAGTAGGAGAGTAGTAACCATATCATTTTTCAAAATAAAATCTGTTGAGCTTTTTAAACAGTGCGCTTTGCACCAAGTTGGGCTGGGTTTGGCACTGGCGCATGGTGTTACAAGTTGAGTTGTAGGATAACAACACTCTCTCCTCTTTTATTTTATTTTATGATATATGCTTGACTCCATTAGCGTTGTGGTTTGAGTTGGTCCTTCCTAAAACAGTTTTAAGAGGGCCGACGACACCAGATATGGCCAGTAGCTAGCATCCTAACAAAGGACTTGGCCATTTAGATAAATTGTTATTTTACTTTGACAATAACATCCCTTTTGGAGGGGTATAAAAGATGAGTGGTTTTGAAAAATATTATGGATTGGAAGCCATGCACAAGTTAATTAAAGATGTTGTTAGTTGTGACTCCCCTTTATAATATTCGATCCCTAAGTTAATATTCCTTAATTCAGGCCTCCCAACAATGTTAAAAATAATGAATTAGCATATAATAACGTTTCATGATCATTGACCAAGATAAAGTACATATAATATGCAATACAAGGAAGTTATGTACAAATTATAATGAACCATCAACCAAAAGCATCTAAACTAATGTCTTGTTGTTGTGTTATTAATTTCTCCACACTGATTTGATCTATTAATTTTGTAATTATTTAATTTTCTCACAGTTTGAACTATTGTATTTCTATATATGCAATAGAACACATCTATTGTTTCTACATATTGTTGTTAATATTAAGGTTTATTATTTATAGTATTGAATAAAAGTATTGATCTATCAGGGATAGAAAAATTAAATGGAAGAAATTTTCAAACTTGGAAAAAGCACATAACTTTTCTTATAACCTATGAAAAGATCTTATATACATTACAATACCAAAAACATATGAAAATGAAAAAAATGGTCAAAATGGAAGTGGAAGCAGAGTAAGGACCAAAGACAAATGGGAAGAACACAATGTTATGTAAATTTTAGGTAATTGATTCTGTTGTTTTGTTTAATGATGTATTGTATGTACCTAGTATTCATAGGACTTTAGTATCTGTGTTTGTACTAGATAAGAAGGGCAATAGAATTGAGTTTTAATTTGGAACCGTTATTATTAGTAAGGGTGATGTATCAGTGAAATGTGCCAAAAGTCGCAATGTGTATGTACTGAATATTGATATTAATACAATATCTATTTCTAATAATTTGAATGTATCTACCAATTGCACATATTTATGGCACTTAAGATTAGGTCATTTAAATAAAAACAAAATGATCGTAATGTATAAAAGTGAATTAATATCACAGCTAAACTCAGGTGATTTTGATATGTGTGAACCATGTTTCATAGGCAAACGAAGTAGTAAATCCTTTTTCAAAAGTTGAAAACCTACAGATTTACTTGAAATAATACATTTTGATATTTGTGGACCTTTTAGAACTAAAACACAAAAGGGAATGAAGTACTTTATTACTTTCATTGATGACCATTCAAGATAAGGGCATATATACTTATTCAGATATACATCTAGGACAATTAAAAAATTCAAAGAATATAAAGTAGAAGTAGAAACTCAGTTGGATAGGCCCATTAAAAATTTAAATAGTGATAGAGGAAGAGAATTCAAAACTTTGGTTAATTTCTAAAAATTGAATAGTATAACACATATTTATGCTATGCCATATAAGCCTCAACAAAATGACATTGTAGAAAGGAGAAATAAAACTCCATTAGATATGACAAGATCAATGACGACATATGTTGATCTACCAACACATTTTCGGGGGGAAGCATTGTCGACTACAACATACATATTAAATAGAGTTGAAACCAAAGAGAAACCTCTTACACCTTATGAAATTTGGACAGACAACAAACTAGACTTAAGTAAACTCAAAGTATGAGGTTAGCACAAGTGCTCATCCCAAGGCCACTAAGGGATAAATTGAAAAGTTAAACTTGGGAATGTAGGCTTATCAGGTATGTAGAAAAATGAAGTGGCTACATATTTTATCACTCTGATAGGGAATTCAAAGAAAGTAGAGATGTTATTTTCTTGGAAAATATAGATCCGATTACTCCAGTTGATCAGATAGATTTATTCAATGATTATGAAAATCAACAGATCTCCACAAAATCTAACAGTGAAAATCTTGACATTACTTGGACATAGAGTAACGGAAATAAAAGAAATTTAGATCAAAATCAATCTTCAGATATGGATGTTGGAGTCAATGGAAGTAAAAAACCAAACGACCATTAGTATTTTTCAAGATTATTATACTCTAAATATTAGTTTAAAAAATTTAGAAAATGATCTATAAAAGTTTTCTGAGGCAATCAATAACGTCGATTCAGATAAATAGCTTGAGGCTATAAAAGTTGAATTAGAAGAAAATTTAAAATTAATGGAAGTTTGGAAAGATACAAACCAAGATAAGTGGCCAAATGATCACTCAACAACCATTTGTAGACTTTGTGGATACATATTCGTCTGTGGTGAAACTCACATCCATGAGGATAATTATGTCTATTGTTGCCAAAATTAATTTGAAATTACGTCAGTTACATGTAAAGACGACTTTTCTTAACGGTGAATTAGAATAGGACATCATTATGATTTGGCTAGAAGGATTCCAAATTGAAGGATATGAAGAAAAAGTCTACAGGTTGAAGAAGTCACTGTATGGATTTAAACATTCTTCAAGACAATGGTATTTGAAGTTTCACCAGACAATTTTGGAAATTAAATTTGAAATGAGTCCACTAAGTCACTGTGTATATATTTGAAAAAATGACAATAAAATAATAATGTTATCATTATATGCTGATGATATATATATATTTTCAAGAGTCGATAGCCCCACACATAGTGGTCCCATCTCAAATTTATTAAAAATCCCTCACTTATGGCGAAGGAATACCGTGATTACAACTTATATACTTGGGAGTTACAATATTCATCATAAGACCAAAACCCAAGTATCCAAAAACATAACCAACTTATTACAACCAATAAACAAAAAATCAATCAACCAGCCAAAATTATAAAACTATAGACCCACCCACCAACCAATATATGCTGATGATATATTGTTAGCAAGTAGCTGTCTGAATATGATGGATAAAATAAAAGAATTTTTGAGATATAAATTTGAAATGAAAGACATGGGTAAAGTCACCTAAGTTCTTGGCATAAGAATCTAAAGATATAGGAACTAAAAAATCTTATATTTAGATAAAAAAAATATCTAGAAAAAGTACTTAAAAGATTTGATATGAAAAGTTGTAAATCCAAAAGTACACCTATTTGCAAAGTTCATACTTTGAGTAAAAGTATATGCTCAAATAAGGAGGAAATAAGCAAAATGCTTAAAATTCCCTAAGTTCAAGTTGTGGGAAGCCTTATGTATGCAACGAGAAATACAAAACTTGATATTTGTCATGTAGTCGGTTTAGTAAGTAAGTTTCAATCTAATGCAAGAAGAAACATTGGCAAGTTGTAAAACGTATATTAAGGTATTTACAAAGTATAAAAAATATGAGATTGTGCTTTGGAATCAGTGATCTAGAATTAATCAGCTATAGTGATGTTGATTTTGAAAGTGATGTAGATGATAGAAAATCTACAAGTGGATATATATTTCTATTTATGGAACCACCGTTTCTTGGTTGAGTAAGAAATATGGTTGTGTTGTTAAGTCCACAATGGAAGCATAGTATATTACTTGCAGTACTACAATGAGTAATGCGGTGTGGATGAAACGTTATATTGAAGATTTAAGTATAGGAACATCCATAGAACCAATCAATGTGTTTTGTGATAATCAGTTTGTTATCTCATTAATAAAAAAATGGAACACAGAGTTCTAAAGGAAAATGCATTGATGTTATTATTACTATATTTTAGATATAATGGAAACATGTGAGGTCAATGTTAATTTTATTTCCTCAACCGAGATGGTAGTAGATCCAATGACCAAGAGATTATCTCTAGAGAAACTCAGAGAACATGTTGCTAGAATGGGGTTAAAGATACTTGAGTAAATAACCCCATGGTTAACATACATAACTTAGGAAGTTCTGGGGATACTTAAATAAATGGAGTTATAGGGAATTACCCTAATAAAGAGTTGGTCATTTGTAAAGTCACTGATAAGGTAATTAAGGAAAGCCTTAAGAATTACATCAGAGGAAGTACTTAATAAAAATTCAGTGCAGGCGGATGACCTAAGTAAAGGATTGATCATTTGCAAAATCGTTAATAAGGTGATTAAAGAAAGCCTCAGGAATGGACTTCAAAGGAAGTACTTATTAAATATTTAGCGCACGTCAATACATGTTTGATGTATTCGACTGAAATTGTCAATTGTGACATAAATATTTATTTAGTCTTTGAGAATTGATTCCATTCACTGAAGACTTAGTACAATGAAACCATCCCTAATAAGTTGTGAGAGGCCCCACCTAACACAAAAGGGGACAAACCAGTCATGGATTTGAAGGAAAGACAAAAGTGAGGAACACTCCAATGGTCTAAGGAATCAACAGCAGGAGATGCATAGTGCAACTTGTTTAACATCTCTGTAAGCAAGCATTTTGTGAGAGGTTGATTGACATGTCCTAGAGCAAGGTGGAGATGAGCATCTCGAGCATGGCAGATGAGTTAGAAAAGTTTTCTACCGTGAGGACGAGAACAAGGAGTTGAAGGGACTAGTGAGCTCGGCGAGATATAAGCTACCTGCCCAAGGCAAGATAAGATTACTTGCCAGAAAGAGGAGCAACGGTCAAGGACTACCCCAAACCAGACATGAGAACTTTTCAAGATAACACGAAAGGGCTTGGAAAAGGGTCAGCACCGGATGCTGAAGCCCACATTCCATCCGAAAGGCCACATCCAAAGTGCCTCTACAATGAAAGGTGAAGGCGCAACAAGTCGTGTCGTTTGAACTCAGAAGTATGGCGAGTGCTACGTGAAGAACCCTTATTCAAGGAAGGACTGAGGAGTTGGCAGACAGTATGATGTACGAACCATACAAGGATGATGGACTCCCATCCAAGCATACTTAGAGTCAGAGATACATCAAAAAGGACATATGATAATCTCATTCTATTTAAATGAACTAGACATGGAAAAAGATTTTACTTTTCAGACTTTATTCGCTAAGAAGCTCGAGAAGGAGATTGCTGCAGAAAGCAAGCTGCATAGAGGCAATGAGAGAACTTCTGACATGGGAAGGCAGGTTAGCTTCTAAGAAAGTGCTGGGTAATGTGGATGAATGTTGTGTGTAAGAGGCATTGCATTATTTCTGTAACTTCTCCCCCTTTCTACAAGTATGAATAAATATTTCAAGTACTATGTTTCTAACTATATTTACTAATTGCTTTATAATACTTTCAATGTTTTCGATGTTTTAATTGTTTTCTATACCTGATAATGAGACCCTGTGTGGGCACCCTGGATATCGGTGTGAGTATGTGAAGTGTGTGTGTGTGTGAGAGCAATCAACGTGAGTCTCTATTCATGGTACGAGCTGTAGAATTCATCGGGACCATTCCTTAAAGCGTTACCATGTGCATCACATGAGAAGAAGGATGCCTTGTGCGGGTGGAATGAAGTTGTATTTGGCCTCATTTGATAGTCGGGATGTGAGAACCACCAGCATATCACATGCTAGTGTCTTTGAGTTGGTGGCTCGGTATAGTAGCATCCTTGGTACAATAAGTCTCTCTGTGTGTGAATGATTGGCCAACATCCTTGGCACTACGGAATCTCACCTAGTCTTTCATGAGGGACGGGGTGCCACATATGTGATTAGTGAGAGCACATATGGCAAATAATGCAGTTAGATAAGATAATGACAAAATCGTGCACACGTAAAAGCTTGTCATGCTCTGACGGCGATCTGCAGGAGTTGCATAAGAGAGTTGAATTGTAGAAAACTTATATCCATATAAGGGTAAAACACTCAATTGGATTCAATACTGTTGTTGTGTGCTAAAGTGGGAGATACAGATTTGAGGCTTGATCACATACCAAATGATGTACCTTTTAATTTTGTATCCTCCACATGTTGATGGTTTCTATGTGGGTGTTGGTTGAGGAAATGCCAAGAAACACATTTGTTTGATTGAGTTGTGTTCATTATCAATGGTTGAGCCCTTTGCCAACTAGTGTCTTGTGATCTATAAATAGAGACCATTTGTACACAATTTGAGCACTTGCAATTCCTCTGTCATAAGTAACTTGTGGGACAAATATCCTCACGAGAGTATCACCATATTGTGTAAACACAACTCATTTTCATTCAATAATTTCTTTCAGAACATGGCAGACATGACCATTTGGATAAATTGCTATTTGCTTTCGAGAATGACATCCCGGTTGGAGGGTATAAAAGATTAGTGGTTTTAGAAAAGATTATGGATTGGAAGCCATTCACAAGTATATATCTTCAAGTTAAAAGATGTTCTAACTCCCTTTTATAATACTCGATATTTAAGTTAATATTCCTTAATTCAGGCCTTCTAACATTGTGAAAAATAATGAATTAGCATAACCCAATCGATTAGGATAAAGTACAAATAATATGCAATACAGTAAAGTTATCTACAAATAGATCACACATGAAAAGTAAACCCACAAATTGTCATGGTTTCATATGATACGTTAAATCTATTTTACAATTAAAGTAGCTTTAGAATCTAACATACCATAACAAACCAAGTCAATTTGTAGGTTTAATTTTTTAGAATTAATTTTGTGGGATCTCTTTTTAGTTAAAATATTTTTTATGTACAAATAATGAACCATCAACCAAAAGCATCTAGACTATAGTCTTCTTGTTGTGTTATTAATTTGTCTGCACTGATTTGATCTCTCTTTCCTATCAATTAATGTTGTTGCATTATTATAAAAAAGAGTATAGTGACTCAACATGGTCTTCTAATCATGTGCTTCGATCCTTTACTGCTGGTTGCTAGTATAGTGACTCATTTCATCTACTCTTCTCAAATTTTTTTTTTATTATATGCTTGAGTCCATTAGTGTTGAAATTTTTGTTAGTCCTCCATAAAATAGTTTTAAGATAGGCCAACAATACCCACCATATCATTGACATGGTAAGACCTAATTTAGAAGAGATTTTAAATTTAAATTTCTCTTACAAATCACCATGTCTACGATATGGGCGTGTGCTTTTACACAACGGTTTACAAATAGAATTTCTCAGCAACTTTTGAGTTATTCTTGTAGTGGTATCAACAACAAATTATTGGACATACATAGGATTTACAAAGTCATGCATGATTAATTTGAAGAAGTTAAACCTATCTTTTCACAATAGCCAGCTCTACCCAAGGTCTCTATAGTGACTCAAAACACTGGATATAGTTCTTTATATGTCTTAATTTGAGACCTAGACTACAAATAGGGTGGGAATACCTTCACTTTCCACAACCTATGAATAATATTTTAGGAGAGAAATCAAATTAAAATAAAAATTATAAGGATTTATTTTAATACTAATTGGTGTGACAAGTTTTCACATCAATTATATATGTAGTAAGAAGAACCGACGTTGTTGTATGTTGAGAATAGACTGTCAAAGAGTCTAATGTAGTGCCAATTTGTAGGTAGCATAATTTTACTATCAGGAAGCATTCATCACAACGTATCTCAACACCGAATTCTCTTTCTAATTGTATTTGCTATTTTTCTTTACTCTCTAGTCTAGAAAACGTACACACATATTATTTATATCTCTATTATATTTTTTCAACAATCTTGAGTAGAAATTTTTTACATTTTAAACTACAGTTGTATCATTAAATCATTATTGACTACACACTTTTAGTAAACTTATTACAATCAATAAATTTTGAGGAGTTAATTTTAAACAATGGAAAAAAATAGGATTGTGTACCGAATTTGTCGAATTCGGTATCCAAGTCTCTAAATCCAACTTCAATTTAATTCTATGTCAGAATTTTCATTTTTATTGAAATTATATTAATTTAGTGAAAGACCATAAACTAGTGTAACGCTGCCTCCCATGTCATAACAAATTAGAAAGGGAACTGTTTGGTGAACCGATGATGTGCACCATGTTTTTTTATTTTATTTTAGAGTAATGTTAGAGAGAAGTCAATATTGTGAGTGCACACTTTGCACTCACTATGTGGCTTCTTCTCTTCCTCCTTTCATTTTTTCTCACTTTAAGAAATGGACGGTCTGGATGAAGCCACATGATGTGTGCAAAATAGATGCTGCAAACAGTGGCTTCTATCAATATTTTTCCTTTATTTTAATGTCGGTGCACATCCCTAGTCCCTATAGAAGGGTCCAATTATAAATGACCATGTGTCATTCATAAAATGTAAATTTTTTCCAAAATAAAAAAATAAAAAATGGGAATTATCATGTGACGTCAACATAAAATTTGGATAAATATAAAATTAAAATAGAAAAACTATAAAATAAATAAAATAGAATTATTATTTTTAAATCAACTACAATAGAAAATAAAAAACACATAAAACATTAAAAAATTAGAATTTGGAAATAACAAATAAAAAAGGTCATAAACTATTTGTTTATAAGAGTGGATACCTCACATTATATAGTCATGTGCAGTTACTTAATGGAGTAGTTTTTATTTTATCAGTAAATAACAATTTTATTAAAGAGAAAGCCGGTATAATCCAAGTATAGTACTGTACATTACAAAAATAATATCTATGTGCGAGTAAAATCACAGGTAATTTCCGTACTAATGATTATGACGTCAACAGAGAGGCACATTTTTTATAATTAATTTTCTATTCTATTCATAATTGTGGATATATTTTAAAAAATAAAAATATTTTTATAATTCTAGTTTATAAAAAAAATATATTATTTAAAATAGAGTTAAGAAATATAATAAGAATTTGACGAGTTTTATTATTATTCTTACTTAATGCATGGAGTAGTTGAGTTGTCATGATCAAAATACTCTCTCCTCCATCAGTGTTCCAACAACAACAGATATGGTCTAGCAGCTGGCATCGTGACAAGGGGTTTGAACGTGGCCGGCATGGCCATTTAGATAAATTGCTATTTTGGCTTTTGACGATGACATCCCCTTTGGAGGGTACAAAAGATGAGTAGTTTTGAAAAATATTATGGATTGGAAGTCCTTCACAAGTGTATATCTTCAAGTTAAAGATATTGTGAGTCCCCTTTATAATATTCGATCCCTGAGTTAATATTCATTAATTCAGGCCTCCCAACAATGTGAAAAATAATGAATTAGCATATAATAAGGTGTCTTGATCGAAAAAGTAAAAATAATATGCAATATAGGAAAGTTATGTACAAATAATGAACCATCAACCAAAAGCATCTAGACTATAGTCTTGTGTTAGGTACTTGAAGATTATGTTGATTAGTATATGCAACCAGCAGTAAAGGATCAGACTTAAGGCTTGCTTGGAAACGTAGGGTGTTAAAAAAAAAAAAATTGAAAAATCGGTTTAATCGAACCTGATTGAACCGGTAGATTCGGTCCCGTTTCCAAACGGTCCAGTGGAGTATCAATTCTTAATAACCAAAACCGGTCCTAAACTAGTGCGGTATCGGTTTTCATATTTTGAAAATTGATTTAAACCAAACTGAACAGGTATATATATTTATAATTTTTTTATATTAGATTTAATTTTTTATATATATTATATTATATATTATATGCTCAATTGCTCATTAATGTAACATGAAATTCTAGTCTTATTATTCAAGTCACTTTCAATAGATATTTTATTCTTCAGGTTTTTGAAGAACAGAAAATATGATGGTAAAAAAGTATACTACAAATATTGCGCATCTTACTAATTTATTGTATTTAAAAAGATGAAACTGATACTCATCTGTCTCATCATACAAGATGATTACTAAACATGATAAGAGTTTATCTATTTTTGGAAAAGTTGTATTTATTTAATTTGACTAATTTGAGTCAAATTAGTAAATGAAAAAAATGTTAATTTGATAATGAAAACCTTATTTGACTTGACTAATTTGATAAAATGTTAATGAAAAAAATTAGAAAATATGACAACTTGGATCAGCAACCTTTTAAAATGATGTTTGACTGATTCATCAAAACTTAACAGACTTTAAAGTGAATTTATTTTAAAGAACATAGATAATTAAATATAATTTATTAGAATTATTATTAATATTATACAACGCATTAAGGGCAAGCAAGAAGATAACCTTAGTAAGGAAAATTCTTGATATCAGCTGGTTGTTGGGCCCACACCCCACACCCCATGTGGTAGACCAATACTAAAAGTGAACCGGTCCTGCACCTACCCCCAACCCCTCGCCAAATCCATGGCTTTTCTACCTTTTGAATCTAAAATCCGTTGTCCTCCCACCAATCTACCCTCTGCTTTTCTCCATTTCGTGCGTCCCAGCATGCGGCGATGCCCATCGCATGGTTACATAACTGCAGAAAGAAGTCTTTAGCCACTCACCTCTGTCTCTTCTGGGTAGTAACAGGTTCGACAAGACGATTCTTATGATTACTCGCTGACCAGGATTGCACTGAGTTGCTTCTGTCATTGAATTCAAAATCGTAATTACTAATTATGGACGTAAATTTCTGGGTTTTGTAAGATTTACATTCCACTGCATGGCTTCTTTGTTTTGTTGGTCAGTGATATGCTTTATCTCGTAGGCAAGCCATGATATGTGTATGCTAAAGTGTTACTGGTATCCAGTGAGCTCATGACATGGCGACGCGGGTTGCTGGGTGAGGGAGGGGAGGGTTGAGAGGAATTCTTTCAGCCGTAGGGAAGGAGGACAAAAAAAACCACCACGTTAGGTGTGGGGTGTGGGATCAGCTACAGTTGCTGATCTATAGAATTTCTCCCTTAATAATTATTGCTCATTCAAAAAATAAAAACAGATGTAGAACAGGCTGCCGATAATGTTTAATACCGTGAACTATAGTGAGAAAATAGCAAACGATAGAAAATTAACATGCAATACATAGTTTACAGTCCTAGAGTCCTAATAATCTTCTCCACAGTAGCCATATACGACCCTCCAAGTCACTCAATCAGCCAAGGATAGGCATCATGATCCCCTGAATATCATCCATCAAAGTGGCTCGTAGCTGAGCATTTGCCGCCCGGGTCTCCGTGCAAATAAAATCATAGAGGTCAACATTTGCCGCATAGATAATCTTCGCACGTATAAAATCATGGAGATTATATGTACGTCCAGGTGCTGCTGTCGGTGTAATAGGTCTTGAGGATGGAGTTCCCGATTCCAAACCAGCCCCTGACTGCTGCCAACGCAAGTGGCCTTGGCTTTTGCCCAAGGTCACGATGTTAAGGAGCCCGATCTTTGATTGTCAACACTCAACCGGAGTCACCTCTACTCCCGTAGATACAAGTACTCTTGAGATCATCAGCGCATATGGTAGACTACTCCTGGCCAGATACCGTGACTCAGCACAGACTTGGGTAAGGTAATACAGGGGCAGATCAATAGGATAGTCTCTCGTCAGTTGTAAAATAAATCTTGCCTTATCTATGTTGAAATCCATTTTATGCTTCCTTGGATCAATGTTGTATGAGACAATTAGCACCGATATCTGAAAGAACGCTTTGCAGTCAACTTGTTTGATGACCTTGCTGGCATGATAGGGAGGAGCTGTAGCCTCAACAATCAATCGACGTACCTCCTCGTCAGCAAGATCATCCTTTGCCATCATCTACTCCATGAGCTCCTCACTACCATCATTTTGCTGAACCAGTTGCAAAGCAAGATATGTACCGGGTGCACGAGGGATGGTTAGAATCTCAACGATCTCGTTAGCTGAGAATGTTATGCTAAGCCCCCGTACTGTGAAGGTGAACTCGTCATCTGCGACACCCATATTAGTCATCCTCTAATAAAACTCATATACAAGGTCAAGATAGATCACAACCCTCAACTACTTGCAGACTTGACCCCATCCTCTGCCTCTGAATAGAGGCTCGATACTCGTCCCCTCCTAGATGATGTCGGTGAAGCCGGTCTATTGTGCAGTCCACTCTTTCCTCCAGCTCACAGATGACACAACATATGAGCTCTACCTTAGAAGATACTCTTCCAGAAGAATCGGCTATTACGTAGACTAGGTTGTGTGCTGCCTCTGTGTAAATGTAGTGCTCTGTGTAAATGTAATGCTCTGGTAAGATTCCCTTTGTAACAAACTTTGCAATCCTTCTATACAGCAGTGCATATCAGCTGCACGGCAATTTGTTCAAATGAATTTTGTTAAGTCGAGATTGTATATATATACAGACTTCAATCAATGAGAATGAAATTCATTTCTTCCTAAAACTCTATCATGGTACCAGAGCTGGAATATGACTAAAGTCCTCCATGGTTGGTGACCACTTCTCCTCCAAAAAAGACCACTCTTCCACCACCTTCCAACTTCCCAATAATTTTTCCCACATAGTTTCAGTCAAACTCGATTCCAACAACTTCCTCCTCTGGCGAGCACAAATTATCCCATATCTCCATGGCCAGGTTCTTTACCACTTCATTGATGGTTCTTCTCCTCCTCCTCTCCCCCCCATTCCGATCCTTCCTGCCTCATCTCCCTCTCCATCACTCTCCTACCCATCTCAAACTAATCCAGCTTACCTTCAATGGCGTCTCACAGACCAGCTTACCCGACTTGTTTATCACATTTTACACAACAAATACTTGCAGTTTATTCCTTCTCAACCTAACTTTTTTTGCACTAGTTGTCCTCTTGCCAAGTGTCGGCAATTATCTTTTAAGAATTCTGTCAATAGGTCTCTTGGACCTTTACATTTGATTTATGTAGATTTTTGGGGTCCATCCCCTCATTTATCAAGGGAATGTTTTCGCTATTATATTTATTTTGTCGATGACTATAGCCGTTAAATGTGGATTTATCCACTTGCCTCTAAAGGCGATGCTACCTCCACTTTCCTTCTTTTCCAAACACATGTTGAAAGGTTTTTAATCGCTAAAATAAAAATTATTCAAAGCGATTGGGGTGGCGAATTTCGCCCTCTTACCTGAGTTCTCCAATCTCAAGGAATTGTGCATCGACTTTCTTGCCCTTGTACCCACCAACAAAATGTGAGAAAACACCATCACATAGTCAAAATCAGACTTGCACTTTTTGCAACGGCTTCCCTACCTTACAAATTTTGGACGGATGCTTTTCAAACTGTTGCCTATCTCATTAACTTTCTTCCCTCTCCCTCACTTAAAAATAAATTACCTTATTTTCTTCTTTTTAATCAGGAACCTAATTACTCATTTCTTAAAATTTTTGGTTCTGAACGCTGGCCAAATCTTCATCCCTGCAACAATCATAAAATGTATTTTCATTCTCTCTCTTGTATTTTTCTTGGGTATAGTCTCATGCACAAAGGATACAAATGTCTTCATTTATCAACCAATCGCAAGATATATCTCGAGATGTCTTCTTTAGCCATAATTCTTTTCCGTATTCCACACTCTCCTCGTCGGCTTCTACTTCTCCTCAACAAAACCCTTAGCAAGCCCATACTACTTTGCCCATTTATCCTCCCTCAATTCTCAGCCCTAGTCCTTCCCTTTTAAATCAAAGCCCACAACCTCCCTCGAGCCCATCATCTCCACTTAGCCCATCTTTTATTTCCTCATCCCCTTCCAACGACACTTCCCTTTCATCATCTTCGACACAGCAACTCTCACTTCCAAACCCTTCCTTTAATCTACCCCCTCCACCTCCTCGATCCCCCATTATTACCCAATCCAAAACAAATTCTTCATGTCCCAAACACTTCACCGATGGCTCCATCTCTTACCCCCCACCTAAACAGTGCCTCAGTACCTCACTTGACATTCCAGAGGAACCAAGTTCATACATAGTTGCTTCTCATTTTCAAGAATGGTGCGATGCCATGACTACTGGGTTTCAGGCTCTCATTCAAAGTCAAATTTGGACTGTAGTTCCCCTCCCCCTTTCTCTAACATTGTTGGATGCAGGTGGGTGTTCCACACCAAGCATAAGGCCAACGATACCATTGAACAACGTAAAGCCCGTCTCGTTGCAAAAGGATTTCATCAGCAGAAAGGTATCGATTACTCTAAAACTTTTAGTCCTGTTGTAAGACCTACAACAATTCAGCTTGTGTTATCCTTAGTTGTCTCTCATGGTTGGCTGCTTCGTCAACTAGATATTCAGAATGCCGTTCTCCATGGCGATCTTTCTGAAACTGTTTACATGAGTTAACTTGTTGGTTTCACTCACCCTGACCACCTTGATTATGTTTGTTGTTTGAAGAAAGCCATTTATGGCCTAAAACAAGCTCCAAGAGCTTGGTTCACCCAACTCATCTCGTGTTTATGTGAATACGGTTTTACTCCATCAAAATCAGACCCCTCCTTATTTATTTATTCTTCCCAATCCATTACCATTTTTGTTTTAGTGTATGTTGATGACATAGTGGTTACTAGTTCTCATCCCTTACAGATTGATCACCTCATTGCTTTTCTTGGGTCTGCTTTTCCTATCAAAGACTTAGGCAAGTTATCATTTCTTCTTGGGCTAGAAATTACATACTTATCTGATGTTATTCAAATTTACCAAAGAAAATACATTCGAGATCTCCTATCTCGAACCAACATGCTATCAGCAAAAAAAAAAAAACCTCTCCAATGGCCTCTTCCACTCATCTTTCCATCACCGATACAGCATCTTTTTCTGACCCCACTCTTTATAGAAGTGTAGTTGGAGGTCTCCAATACCTTTCTTTAACCCGTTCCGATATTGCCTTTGTCGTCAATTGCCAATTTATGCACAACCCAAAACACTACCATTGGCAAGCTGTCAAATGCTTCTTGAGGTACCTCAAGCACACCATCAATTTTGGCCTTTTCATTCACAAATCCGCTCATCTTTAACTTCAAGCCTTTTCCGATGCGGATTGGACGGGTTGCCCCGATGACCGTCGCTCTACCGGTGGCTTTTGTATCTTCCTTGGTAAAAATCTTGTCTCTTGGAGCTCTCTCAAGTAACGCACTATTGCTCGCTCAAGTACCGAGGCTGAGTACAAGTCTCTTGCAAATACAATAGTTGAACTTTGGTGCAACCTATCTTTCTGTCAATTCCATACTATATTCCCACACAAAACACATGGAAATTGACTTTCATTTTGTCTGAGATCGAGTAGCTACAAAAACACTACAGGTTGCTTTTCTTCCATCCAAAGACCAATTGACTGACATCCTCACAAAACCAATAGTTTCATCTCCGTTTCATTTGCTAAGAACGAGCTTCACAGTTTTTGATACACTGATTGGCTCGTGGGGGCGTATTAAGCAATCCACTCTTTCCTCTTGCTCACAGATGACACAACAAATGAGCTCCACCTCAAAAGATACTCTTCCAAAAGAATTGGCTATTAGGTAGACTAGGTTGTGTGCTGCTTCTGTGTAAATGTAGTGCTCTGGCAAGATTCCCTTTGTAACAAACTCTGCAATCCTTCTGTACAACAGTGCATATTAGCTGCACGATAATTTGTCCAAATGAATTTGGTTGAGTCCAGATTGTATATATATACAGACTTGTATTGCTCTGCAATTCAATCAATGAGAATGAAATTCATTTCTTCCTGAAACTCTATCACGGTTAGCCTAACTGCCTTTCAACAAGTATGGGCCTTACAACTCAATTTTGTGCACTGGAGGATGCAGCCACTAATCTACTATGTTTAGTTCCACTTGTCGACATGTTTGATCACAATCTACGCTTCAAGAACAGAAAAATCAAATTAAGTTAAAGATTAAATAGATAATCATTTCGATATTCTGGTGTTGTAATGTTTTATTTGTTGTCCGTTTCAAAATGAAAAAAAAAATTGTTGTTCAAACGAACATGCATGATTCGAATAGACAGACATCGTTCAAACGGACAGAGATGGTTCAAACGAACAAATTGACATGGTTCAAATAGCTAGACAGACAGACATGGTTCGAATGGACAAACATGGTGTGATCGTACACACATGGTTTGAACAAAAAGACATGTTGCGAATGATTAAAGCCATAGTTCTAATTGTTAAATTCATAATTTGAATTGTTAAAGTTATTGTTTGAAAGTAAAGTAATAGTTCAAACATGAGAGTAGTTATAGAAGTCTCCTATGGGTCTGAACTCCCCTAAATCTATTAAACTATATATATTATAAATGTGGTAAAACTTATAAGTCTATTAAACTATATATATAAATATATATATATATATTTGATAGTCTTAAGAAGTTATATAAATTTATTGAAGGTATATGGATTAATGTGGATATATTTGATAAGTCTATTAAACTTCTTTGTTTCATTTGTTTTTATGTGGTTTATTTTTCAGTTTTGATAAAGAAGAAACACCCTTCGGTGTTCTCATCCAAACAATCTTTCCTCTCTGTTTTCCTTCCAATGATGAGTATCATAGATCCATTTCTCACGATCCAAACAATTTCTCCCTCGCAATGTGCTGAGGAAGCTCAAGCTGGAGCCACGGGAGGTGTAAGGGGCGAAGGATTGCGGTGATGAGCCACGGGAGCCTCTGGTTGCTAAGCCTCTGGATCACGGTGACGATTGTGGTGAGATCGCGGTCCCTGATCGATGGAAGCTAGAGGTGGCCAATGCTTGTGCAAGGGCGGAGGGGAAGTCTGAAACCCAAGTGGAGGTGACCAATGGTGGGAGGGTGCACGGGTGAAGGAGGAAGGAAAACAGAGGAAAAAAAAAAGGTTGGGGGGCGGCGGCTGAAAAGTTTAGAGATGAAACCTTAGCTGCCATCACACTGTTTGCAAGCAGGCTGGTTTTTGTTTAGGATGGGCCCAGGTGTTTCTTCAGCTCATGTGTTGTTTTTTTGAGTTGGTGTTTTTATTTAGAGTTGGCGTGTTGTTCAGCCCATGTATTGTTTAGGATGGGCCCATGTGTTTTTTACCCGAGTGAGGTGTTGAGCCGCTAGATCGGACGTAATCTAGGGCAAGAGTTGGTCAAGAGTGGCGGGCGATGCTACGGCCGGTGGTCGTATGGCCAGCCTGTGTGGAGGCTGTTGTCCGTGCGCGAGCTGGGTGCTCGTGCCGTTTGGAATCGTGAAGTCGATACTTGCGGTGGGCGTGCCGTCTAAGTTCATGCCGATGCTTGTGGTTTTGTTAGTTTTGTTGTATTTTGTATTATAGATTTTGTTGTTTAGTTATTAATAAAGAAGAAATAAGCTATTGAACTTGGTGTCCATAGCAGCAGTGTCCCGTACTCCTCCTCCCTAGAAGGATGGAGAGGGCTATTCAGTTATGTTTTTGCAGAGCACTTTCTCTTTTAGGAGAGAGTTATTGAGAAGTTAAGACAATGTCCGCCTCAATGTGTGCGGGGATACCCTAGCGCAGATGCATAGTTTGGATTATAGTCTGAATTTTCTTGTATTTATAAGTCACAGTTGTAATTTCGATTCATTGAATGAAATGAAGTCTGTTTCCATAAAATAAAATAAAAAAATCTATGTAGCGATATATGACACACATGACACAATACCACACACACACACATATATTAACGCATTATAATATCTATAATATAGTTTAATGCATTATAAATATATTAGTTTATATATATTATACCCTATGTATCAAACTATAATAAGTCTATTAAACTTTATAGCTCTATAATATATTATACTTTATAACTCTAAAGTATAACTTTATATTATACTTTATGCATTACAATATATATAAATTACTATATATTATAAATCTAATTGTTTAAAATAGCAACATGAGATGGCCGTTCGAACCAAAGAAACTTTGTTCGAACAACCATTCGAATGGTATCAGTTACTATTCGAACTAAAAAGACATCTGGCGCAAGATCTTTTGCATGGACGAGAAGATTACCTGCCTTGATACACACCTTACTATGGAATGTTCAAATGAATATATCTTTCATGTGGTTTGGACGTCATAGACTAGATGTTCGAACGGTAAAAAGCAGTTGAACATATTTGTTCGAATGTAAAAGTATTCAAACGTCCTATCATTCCTTTGAATGATTGTCAATCCATTCGAATGTGAAATATTTTGTTCGAATACTAGGCTCATAGTAGAACCGCTTGAATTTGTTTATACGTTAAAATGCAATTTGGACATTTGAACGGTATTTAGGGATGAAATAATTTCATCAGGAAGTATATTTACCTGTTTGAGCGGACTTCGAATGTGTCGGACAAATTTTGTCCTAAAAGACCTTTTAGATCAAAATTTTTCGTCCCAAAAAGTGGGTTCTTCAGTAATTGGATGGGACCAAATGAGTTTGAGACCAAATTAAATCAAAAAATTTGATTTAGAGGTTTATCTTATCATGTTTTCATGTGACTTTCTTATCAACATGACCTATTGTTTGTATTCAACTTATTGAATAGAATAGATATTGGTGCGTTTTTCCACGGTGTACTATGTTGTGATGCTTGGATGCTCATTCATTGTTTAGCGAATCTGCTTGCTTTTGTCCTGATTTCGCCTAGGGGCCCTATCCCTATCGTTATTCTAAGGCACCATATCCCTATCGTTATTACAAGCATCTTCCCTCGGTGGGTGCCGCCTATCCGGGCTGCTGCTTCTTCGGGGATTGTATCCTTGATAAGTGTGATTTTTATGTAATTTTTGTTACTCTTTTAATTATGAAAAGCATCAGTTTTCCTTTAATTCTGTTGATTTTATTTTATTTCTATCTAATTTTCTTTATTTTTTTGGATTTAAAAGAATGAGAAGACTTAGTGAGAAAGGAGAGTATTTTTGGTACAAAATAAGAGACTACGGATCCAGACCGATGAGAGGCAATGAGATCTGAAGAGAGTCAATGAGATTTGGGCGAGGAGCCTTGTCCCATAGGCAGCAAAGAGATTTTTCTTGCTCAAAGGCGAGAAGACTTACTTCTCGGTAGGCGAGGAAACTTGCAACCAGAAGGCGCGAAGACTTGGTGACAAGGCTGTAGGCGGTTAGATTGGATGACTAGTCTAACCGACCAACCTAAACGATATCATGGGCAATAACGAGACAAAAGGCGAGCAGCTTTACCGCTCGGTAGGTCGGCGAGAGGGTTCTATAATCCCGATCGGGAGTCTGTTTACTCGGTAGGCGAGGAGATCAATTTTATTCACCGCACACGGCATCTACCAGATGGGATAATTCCTCCCGACCAGGATCAATTTGCTGTTGACCACCAAATCCCGAACTTTGTAAATCAAGCTGCATATCACTGAATTTTCCATTCTAGAGAAGCTGGACGAAAAAGGCATGTGGGAAAATATGAAGAGAAAGAATTGAAGGGGAAAAAAGTTGGTTGGTGGAATCACTCATGTGGAAATCCAGAACCCTTTTTTCGACTGGAAAAGAGAAAAACAATTATAAGAAAGAAAGGGGCCAGCGAGGAGGCGGAAGTATTTCTTCTATAAAGAGAGTGGAGTCTGAGTCAGAGGGGAGCGAGTTTTTAGAGTCGAATATTATTCCAGAGATTATTTCTTGAAGTTTCTTTCAAGGAGGCAGATCTGGAAAAGCAAATGCGAAAGCTGCATGCTTCATCAACTGACTCCAATGAAGAACACTAGTTTTATTGTTTTTCTTTTTAGTTTCATTATGAACTAATTCTATTTTCTAGAGCTTTGATGTAGCCTAGCATTAAACACAGAGTTTATATTCCAAGTTATTTTATTTTCAATATTTCCATGATTGAGTGTTTATTCCTTGTTCTTAAAGCTTATAATTTTTTAGCTAACTATGGCTCGATCTTTTAGATTGCAATGAGACCGAGAGGTGATTTGTGATTAAAGCTTTAGGATTAAACACCATTAGTTGAGTGAAAGCATAGATGCTTTATCGCAACTAGTGTGATTTTCGAGAAAAATCTGAAAAAGTTAATGAGTCTCCAATTAGTTAAATTCACATAGAGATATAGAGTTATTAGTTAGAAATATTTTTGGTATTGTTAGAGAGAAAATATTGAATAGTTAAAGAATTTTTATTATCAACTTGGGATAATTGGGATTCTATAATAAGGAAAAATAAATTGTGTGGGACTTGCTAGGTGAAGTCAAATACTCTAGATCTACTTTTATTATTTTTAAAATCTTAATTTTAATGTTCTTTTCTTCAGTTAATTTAGATAAACTATTCTTCAAATTTTGATTTTTCAAATAGTTATTAATTTAGTTAATTTCAATATTCAATAGCATAATTATTCCCTATGGGTTCGATAATCGTTTTATTTAAAACACTTTACTACTTGTTACGATTCTGTGCACTTGCAGATATATTTTTATGCGAATAGTCCTCTCGCAAATCGTCGTTTGGGTTTTGCTCACTCCGTGACCATTCACTCAAGCTCCCCAGTGCCCTCCCGTTCGGTCACTCTCTTCTTCATAGTTGTGCAGTCCTTTGTCCAGTGTGTGTTTGTTTGATGAAATTTTCAATAGCGCTTGTCGGTTCTAGGCTGGTGGTGTGCTCTTTCTGACACCCCTTTCTCTTGCACATTCAAATTATTGTGGATGAGTCGGGTATTATGCTATTGTTGCCTTTCGTGCCTCCTGTCTTAGTGGTTTGATGTGGCTTTCTTATTCCCCCCTATTGCCTTTGCGTTCCGCCTTTAGCTCCTCTTTTCTTAGCTCTATAAGAACCTGTAATGTATCTTCTGTATTAACGAAGTCATCCGCTCTATCCATGAACTCTCGTAGGGTCAAGGGAGTCGTTCTAGCCAATTCAGCCTTGAACTAGCTGCGTGGCTAGATCCTGCCTAAACTTCGGCGGGAGTGACACGACCATCACTTCCTATAAGGAAAATCCATGCGGCTCAACAGTTGTTCTACCGAGGAAGATCCTTCCATCTTCTTCACCATCTCCTCATACTTGTCGGCGAGGCTATGTAGCTCATCATGTAACTTCTTCTTTTCCACATCTTCTGCGTTCACTCCCCTGTTGCTATGTACTTCTCCTTCTCCCTATTCGCTATGACTAGGTATGGCAGCATCACCGAGCTCAATGTTGTGATGCTTTAGTTCCTTGTTCTCTTCCTTTAGGTTTTCCATGGCGTCTAACGCTATCTTCAGCTTCTTTTTAGTTACTGCTAATCGTCTTTCCATGTCTGCGGGTGCTGCTTCTGGTTCATGAGTTGCTTGAGAACGTGTCATGGTTGGCATGAGGGAACCATGTTGAAGTCGAATGAAAAACTGAAATCACAGATTATAGAATTCCATAGACGGCATCACTGTAAAGGATGTGTCCCGCCACTGGTCATGATCATTAACTTACAAATCGTTAAATGGGTGGCGTGATGCGCTTGTGACACCTCTGATGCTTAAATCAATAATGAGTGAGAGATAATAATTCAAGTATGCTTAATCAGATCAATCAAATGTTACTTGTTGCCCCTATGGCATAGATAATATGTGATGAATACCATGAACCGATTAACTTTACACAATGTTTAGTTATTAGAAGACTTATCCCTGATGTATTGGAATCATCTAATCACCACGTGGTTCATATCCATAATGTGAGGTTTATCCCTCTCTAATAAATAGGACGTCTAGGGTCTTCATTAAGTTACACGACTCCTTTAAGTCTTTTATGGGTGATGGGCCTTGGGCTAGTTTAGGCCAAACCAATATTAACTCCTCTAGTAAAGTTGTAACTTTTTGTAAGTGTCTTTTTATTTTCTACAAAAAAAAAAAAAAAAAAAAAAACCCACCTACAAATTGAAGCACTTCAAAATTCTGTAGAAATTATAGAAACATATTTTATTTTTGTATTTATTTTTTTGGGTTTTGGTTATTTTGTATTGGGTTCGAAGAGCTTCTTTTGTGTGCACTGAAAATGAGTAGCGAGAACTAGTGGTATTGTAACTTGGGAATAGACTGTAAAAAAGCCTAGTGCATGTTCTAATTTGGAGGCGGCAACATTTTACTCAAAGGAATTAGTGCCCATCACATTATGTCTCAACACCGAACTCTCTCTTTCTAAACTAATTTTGTTATTTTTTTACTCTTTAATATACAAAACCTATACGCATATTATTTATATCTATATTATATTTTTTCAATAGAATTTTTTACTTTGTCAAACTACACTTGTGTCATTGAATCATTGTTATCACTGTAACTTTTAATAAACTATTACACTAAAAAATTTAGAAGAGTCAATTTCAAGTGTTGGCAAGAAGTCAGACTGTACACCAGCTTTTTTAGAGTTGGTATCCAAAATTTCGATTTCGACTCGATTTGATCTTATATCAAAATGGTCTTTCTGTTCAAATTATATTAATTTAGTGAAAGTCCAAAAATTAGTGTGACACATGCTTACCATGTGATAACCATTTTTAAATGAGCATGTGCCATCCATTCAAAGTAATTTCAGAGTCATACTAACATTTTTCTTTTCTCTTAATTCTTATTTCTATAATTCTTAATAATTAATGAACTAAACAGACTTGTTTAGTGGTGAACCAACATGATCCAGCATAAATGGTTTCGTACTTTCCAATTTATAAATTTTACTTTTCAGTAGTTTATTTAATTTGCAGTTGGTGTTGACCCGGCATCAAATATTTGAACTCATAAATTCTCTAGTATAAATTATGGGCCTTGCTATTAAGCATACTATTTGACATCTAAATTTGACCAGTCCATAAAGAGAAATGATATTTATAATTGTGTACCGTACAATCTATTTGAAAAAAATGAGTAAATACGAGATTCACATAAAAAAATTAATTTTTTAATAGTAGTTCTCACTCTTTTTCAAAATGATTGCACGGCGTTTGCGCACTCTACGATTATATAGAACATTACTCGTCCATATATACAATTGATTTTTTCTTTTATTTTTTTTACATTTTCTGATTTCATTAGAATAAAAGTCAATTAGAAAATTCATTTGTTTTATTTAGGAAAATACAGAAATTTGGGGAAAAAATTAAAAAACATTATTCAATTTGATCAGGTTGTCAAATTGGATGCTAACTATCATTTTCTTTGGAATTATAATTCCACATAATACAAAGAAGACAAAATTGTTTTTGAAATTCTTCCAGTTGTTTTTTTTAAATAAAAAAAAAAAATCTATAAGCCATTTAAAAAGAAGCCAAAAGTCATTAGAGATGTGTTGACTTGCATCTATTTTATAATCTCTTTGATTACCCTCGTTTGAATTTAAAAGATGGTTTTAGATGAGTTAAATAAAATATTATTAAAATATTATATTTTAATATTATTATTATTTTGAGATTAGAAAAAGTTGAATTGAAATTTAAAAAAATTAAATTGTTTATTATATTTTATATGAAAATTTAAAAAATATGTAATGATGAGATGAGAATTTTATATTTTATCTTGTGTCCCAAACCAGCCCATAAGTGCTCTCTCTCTCTCTTAGGTGTCTTGACGTGGAGGATTTAACATTGTCAAGTTGAAGTTTATCTAAACAGAAGTGTTACAATTATAAAAAAGATTTTATAAAAATAAATTTATAAATTAATATTGCTTAATGTAGTCAGATTGTTAAGATAGATCTAGTGTATCAATTTATAAATTTATTTTAATAAATTTTTTTTATAATTAAAACATTTCTATCACATTTATTTAAAATTTATAGGTAACGTTACTCTTTATCCAACGTCGGTGCTTTCGATGTTGTTGCACAAGATCCAAGGCTAGTCAATTTATATGTGCTTTAAAAGTAAATTAAAGAGGAGGCAGCATGATCCTCAAGTATTCCTGTAATTGCCTAATTGGATTAGCTTAACAGGTAGGCATTTCTTATTTTCTTCCCACACCATCTGCCAGCAAAGCCTTGTCCTTATCAATTTCCCCATTCCATAATTAAAGCTACTTTATGAATTACTTTTTATAGGGTGATAATGCGTTTTACATCTTAGATCTTACACTTTTAAGCCCAAGTTTATAAAAATGACCCATTATAGTATTCGTTTAACTATTAAGACCTTATATTTTAAGTAATCGTTTAATTTTAATATTTAAGATGGATAAGGTTAAGTTTAGATAGACAGTTTAGATGAGATGAAATATTTTGAATTGTAGTTAAATAAAATATTATTAAAATATATTATTTAATATTATTTTTATTTTAACATTTAAAAAAATTAAATTATTTATTATATTTTTATATAAAAATTTAAAAAAATTATAATGATTGAGATTATATGAGATTAGAATATTGTGTATCCAAACTGAGTCTAAATAGTCATAAAACATTATTTTGACAATAGTACAATTGAAGAATGCAATATATCAGTTTTTATAATTTTTTTTTTTTTTTGATAAAGAAATCTCAAAAGAAAAAATCTATTAAGTACCTCTCAACCATACACGTGCATTTATTTTTATTTTTTTTCTCTTAACGAATGTGTGATATAAGACTATTGAATAGAAGAACTTATCTAAAATTATTTATACTCGAGAATTCGAGCCTTAGATTGGATGAAACATACTTCTAAGGCCTTATAACTTGAGATAACCTTTGGAAATCAATCTTTATGATTTAGGATACAACATAGAAAACCCAATAATTCAAAGATTCGAAAAATGTATTTATTTCTATTAAAATTTTCATACAACAATAAAAATATGTCAGACAGTTCACGAATAAGAATCTAATCTTTAATTCGTTGAACTTTGAATTGAATTGGTCCAATCGGAGGTTAAAAGTGGTTTGGTCATAAGTTGCATGCTTGCATGTTGACTGTCGGACGAATAGTGCAATGTCGTCAAGTTTCATTCTTTTCATCCTCGCAAACTACTATTCAAATTAAAAATTATAAAGATACAATCATTATTATTTTTATTTTCATAAAAATATCTTTTTATCAAGGATTTTATCAGCATCTAGACAGTATTTCTAGAATGTGAAATAGTGAATAATACTGATAAAAAGAATTATTCTTTTATAAAATAAATTGTGAAACAAACCAAATTGTAAAAAAGCTTGTCTGTAAAATGTAAATTCCCCTTCACAAAATTCCACTCCACGACCACATCCGTCGTTCTCAACAACTTCAATTTCTACAACTTCTAAAAGCTTGATAAACAAGACCAACTACCTCACTCAGCATGCGGAAAGTACATCACTAATTTATGCAAAACTTTTTTAAGGAAAACCAGACACATTTTCCCAGTACCATTACAATCTCTGCCCTAAATTTCTCTTCGTCCAAAACTGTTCCTCTCCGTCGCATTAGATTCATCAAACGACGTCGGATACAACCTCCTCCAAAAGCACAAAACACAATTAAAAAATAATAATAATTCCGCAATTTCTTACCGATTTTTTTTTTTTCGCGACTTCTAATCTTGGAAGCCCGTTTTTTCCCAAATCGCGTTTCGGACTCGACTGAGATCCCTCCCTTTCAGAGTCCTACCCACCCCTTCGTGCACCGAGAAGGACGCGATCCTCGTCCTCGCCAAAAACTCGTGCGGCGGCAGCCTCACCCCTTTCTCGAACTCCTCGCCTTCTTCGCCGTCGTCGTCGTCATAGTCAACGCCTTCCTCGCAGTGATTCTCTCTGTATTCGGTCCTCAGGATCTTCGACCAGTCCGGAATGTTCACCGGAAGCGAGGACGCGATCGTGCTGGCGACGACGGAGCGGTCGGCAGAACTGGCTCGCGAAGGCTTGGAGGATGGCTTTTTCGAGAGGCGCAAGGCCGCTGGGGGGGCCATGAGGAACTCGGGTGAGTCGTAGATGTTGGACTCGTCCAGTTCGAATACCGAGTCGGGAGTGATGAGAGGATTCTGGTGCTCCCGGTAATTGGGAAGGAAACGGTAGCTTGGACGAGCGTAGTAACTCTTATTGGCGGCCATGGAAAGGTACTGGACCCTAACGCAGAGAATTTAGACCTTCTCTCTCTCTCTGACGCTGCCAAAATGCGGTTGGTTTTAGGTATAGGAAATGGGGCTTCCGATCTGGTTTTATAAGAGGTTCTGAGTTCGGACGCTTAATGGATAAGGCTCTCTCTCTCTCTCCAAGTTCATTTTATCAAAATTACCGAGACACCCTCCGGTTCTCACTCAATTCCACCTCAGTTTTCCTAATTTGTCCACTAAAAAATTCCTTCTTTTATTCGTTGCGTTGGAATTTATCTTTTTTATTTTAGGGAATATCCTCCTCCCATTAGAAAAAAAATAAAGTATAGTTTGTGAACGTTTTGAAAAATTATTAGTAACATAATATTTATATAAACATAAAGTTTATAAATTTCTAATAATATTTCATGATAGCGTGAATATATCTTTAACCTGATTTATTTTTCGCATATGAGATTAGATGATTTGAGATTAAAGTTAAAAAGTTAAATAAAATATTATTAGAATATATTTTTTTAATATTATTTTTTTAGAATTTGAAAAAATTGAATTGTTTATTTTATTTTGTATGAGAATTTGAAAAAAATTGTAATGATTAGATTAAGTGAGATGAGTTGAGATGAACTGTGAAAACAAACGAGGCCGAATATGTTTGGATGTGAAGCTCATCCCAACCTATTTCAAATTAACTAATTATTGATCTGATTCATTATTTTTTTTTTAACTTTTCATATAAAAAGTTAAAACATATATATCTAAATCAATTTCATACATTTAAACATATTTTAATGGACCAATAAAACCTACTCAAACATCTTAATTCATTATTATTTACAGGTAAACTTAAATCATCTCAATATCCAAACATAACCTTCTGAAAATGTTTATTAGTTATTTATTTTAAGATGTAAAATATGGTTTCTCAAATACTTAAGAGACGCACAATGCTTTAACAAAACAAATTAAAATAATTTTCTAAAATTCAATACAAAAGATAGCTCTATTTGTAAAATTATGTTTTTTTAATAAATATGGGAATTATGCCAAAGGAATCAAACATAGAAGTATTATGCATACATAAAAATCTTACGCAAGAAAATTTAATACACTTATGTGTTTGATAGTTCGTTTGGATAGTGAAAATATTTCATGATTTATCTTATCTCATTTCATCATTATAATTTTATCAAATTTGATCACAAAATATAATAAATAATTCAATTTTTTCAAATCTCAAACAATAATAATATTAAAAAATAAAAAAATTATTCTCATCAGCTACTATTTACCATCTTACACCCTATATCCTATAAAAAATGTCTCCATACCTTATGAAAAAAACCCTCACACCTTATAAAAAATCTATATAGTGACTGATACATAATAAATCTCTAAAAACTAATATTCTAATAATATTTTATTCCAATTTTAACTTTTAATTCAATTCATTATCCAAATAACATCTTAACGTGTTCACTCGATCAATTTTATAATAATAAAATTTTACAATATAGATCACGTTGAGTGATATTAATGTGTAGAGTTTTTTATTAAAGATTTTTGAGTAAACCAAACATTTCTTGATCATATATAATGCACCTGTCAAATAAACAACCGAATATACAATATGGTAGACTAATCAAACCCATATATTCCCACCCGTACAAAAAATGGTTATTTCAAAATTAACAGCTAACTACTACCTATCCATATTAAGTAACTGAAAAACCACGATGTTTCCTACCATACTTCCGGCTCCATCCAACGGTTCTGATGAAGGTACGTGCTGTGTGTCAGAACCAGTGATAGCGGACAAAGACGAGGGGCATCTTGGGAAGATGGATTTGGGTCATACGTCGCACCGTCAGGTCACCGCAGCGAGGGAAGTTTCCTCGAAAAAAGAGGAAAAAGTGGTTCTGTTCAGAAGTTCGAGGATTGCGACACGTGTAAATGTACGCGTAGGTTCGCCGCGTGGCTAAAGGAGGTTGCATGTTCTAGACTATAGAGTATAGAGCGCATTGTTTCCTGCGTGGAAGTATACTTTAATGAGCAGGGTTTGAACGTTGAATTGTACAGCAAGTCAAATGAAAGAATTTAGCGTCGTTTATTTTGATAGGTGAGACGAGATAACATTGATGTTAAAAAATTAAATAAAATATTATTAAAATATATATTTTAATATTATATTTATTTTAAAATTTAAAAAATTAGATTTTTTATTTTATTTTATATAAAAATTTAAAAAAATTATAATTATAAAATTTAAAATTTTTAAAATTTTTAAAATTTTAAATTTTAATCTTGAAAACAATCTAGACAAACTTTTTAAACTCACATGTAAATAAGAATTTTTGCTGGCTCTGATTTCTTGAATATATAAATAAATATATACTAATGTGGAAAAATGTCAATAGATATAACCCCGTCAGGTGCGGTCGAATATAAATTTAAAACATAAATCATTATATTGAATGTTTTCAAAAATTTTGAATTTATATATAATACAATAATTTAAAATCAGGTCTCTTTATACATTTTGTGCCTTTATTTAAAAACATAAATTATTCATTGTATTAAACTTAAAATTTATTATCATGAGACCCTATACATATTAGAAATATTTAAATTACTTAAGTTTTTATAGAATAAAATGGTTTTTATGTTTTTGCTAGAAAAATAAAAATAAAAAAAACAACTCAATTTTATCTTTGGGGGCCTTGTATAGGAGGGGGCAATGGCCTAAGGTGATTCAAAATTCATCCTAACTCATCTCATTTAATCATTATAATTTTTATAAACTTCCATATAAAATACAATAAATAATTTCATATTTTCAAATCTCAAAATAAAAATAATATTTTATTTAATTTTCAATTTTTATCTCATCTCAAATCAACTTACTATCCAAACCTAAGCCAATTCAGATGCTTAGAATATTTCAGTATATTTGTAAATAGTAATAAAATGATTTGAGTTATGATATTTTATTAGATTTTGAGAAAGGAGCGAATAAAAATTGAATAAAAGTATTATAAAATTAAAAAAAATATTTGTACATAATTTTTAATATAATTTTATTTTGAAATTTGAAAAAAGTAAAATTTTTTTGTGTTATGTTTAGAAGGTTGGAAAAGTTATAAAGAGTAGACAATGATTAATTACATGGAAAAGAAAAAAGAATATTTAAGAATAGTTAAGATCATTTGATTTGCCAAACGGAGCTGCTTCAGTGGCCTTAACCTTGGCCGGCCCTCTCTCTCTCTCTCTCTCTCTCTCTCTCTCTCTATATATATAAATATATATATATGATGCATGCATTGGTTCCTGACTAATTGACGCGGTCCATATTGAATACCCTTGAAATTACTTTTCGTGGCTCAAAGCATGAAAAAGAAGAATAATAATCCATATAAATCATGTCGCAGTTTTCCTCTCTGAAAACGACCAAGCCATATCATATTTTATATATTTTAATTACTATGTCGTATCATTATTTTCAAAAATCAATTTCTGATATTTCTATTCGTTTTTATTTTCTCGAACGACGCCAAGCTAATTTCATAACATACTAAGAAATTAAAGTGCGAATAGTTCATGATAACTTAAAACAAAAGAATAGAGTTACTAAAAATTAATAAAGAAGAAAGAGGGGTTGGATAGAATCTGCCCGGACAGTGAATTATCAATCGACAAAATCGGTTTGTGTTCAAGAAGATAATAATATTCTTACAATTCTATTTTACAGCGATCGTATGAGTATACTCTAACATAATCAAAATGGTTTGAAATTGTTGATCCATCATCCCCACTTTATTTTATTTTTACTAATCAAAAGTTGGTGACTTGAAGTAAAGTTTCAGGCCTTTTGGATGATGCGTGGATGCAATTAGCGGCCGGTGACAATTTGTGTTTGCGGATTGTGTCAAGTCATGGACATTTGATTATATGGATTAATCTGAATATGACCCGTTAAGTTAAAAGTGTCAAATTTTAAAATCTAAACTCTATACTCATTTAAATAACAGGTCGGGGTTGTGTCATCCGTTTCGACCCGTTAAATTAATTAATTATAAATACGTCAATACGACACGACTCATTTCAACAACTCGTTTCATGTAAATGTGTTGAACCCATTTGATATGTTTAACATAATTTCACATAAAAGTTAAAATCTATATTTATTAGTAGTTGCAATATTAAAAAATAATAATAATAAGACTACCTACTATTAAAAATTTCAATATTTTTTCAATTTTAACCTTTATAACAAATATGAACATAGGTTCAAAATTACATTTTCAACACTAAAAACATAAGCATATCAATATTACAACCCAATAATACTAAAATTATAATTTTGAAATAAAATCTAAATAGGTTAATGCGAATTGACCTATTTATTAATCGCGTTTAATAAATCAATCTATTTTGAGCTGAACCAATTTATATCAAACCCAAATCAATTTATATCAAATCCAAACCATAAAATCTAAACGGGTTATTGCGGATTGACATATTTATTGATCGTGTCTTAATGGGTCAATCTGTTTTGATCCGAACTAATTTATATCAAACCCAAATCAATTTATATCAAATCAAAACCTACTAATTTTATATCTTGTAATTGTTGGATTCACGAATCATGTTAGGCATTGGCATTGCCACCCCTAGTTGAGATATTCTAAATCGTTACTGTATCATGCTACAGAGCTAGAGTGACTATGGGCCGGCCGAATCAGCCTCTAATGTTACAACCTTAATTCGTAGAGTTATTACTTCTAAGATCGCAAATAATCTTATTGCCGGAATTCTTTTTGCCCATGGCCATGGGTGAATTAATATCATGTATGGACATATCATGTAAGAAAACATTACAGAAAATGCTACAATCATAAAGAGATTCTACAAAATTAACTCTATAAATTGACATGGCTCCATATAATATATTAGATATATTTTATAATAAAAGTAACTTTACAATCTAACGTAACACATCAGACTATGTTAATTTATGGGTTTACTTTTATAGAATCTCTTTATTGCTAAAACATCAAATATTATTGAGAAACTTGGGTTTAAACTCTAATGAAAAATGTTAGAGTTTAATGAAAACATGTCATACCGTAACCTCTAATGAAAAATCGAGAATGTAAACAATTATGACATATCATCAATTACATGCTTTTAAACTAGTTCCAAAGCATCAAACAAATGTAATCATATTCATATGGGCGAAAACAAGCACCATAAGCTCTGATACCAAAATTAAATAAGGTTAATTCGAATTACCAGTGGAATCCCACAAGTCCAGATCTTTGCTCGTCTTATAGCTTACGTCACTTTGTTGTTTGCGCCTGTACGTCACTTAGTAGGCTACTAGAGTCTTCTAGAAAATTCCACGCTTCAAAATCAAGTAATTTAAATGGTTTCTCTAGGAAATTGTAGAGAGAGAGGAGAGAGTTTTTATTTTGTATGTACACTTTTTCTGCACACCTTTATTTAATGTATGTATAATTCTTATTTAAAGAGTTTTCACATGAAAAGTTAATTAACTTGCCTGAAGTTAAGTGGTAGTGGTGAAGAGTTAATTAATAAGCTCCCTACCTATGTGGACACATCATGAATCATGGGATATCCAATACCAACAATTGCAATAGAGAAATTCTACTTTAAGGTCGGTTAACTCTCCAACACCACACACTAATGATGTGGCAAACCATGTTTATTTTCCAAACGGTCCATCAATTACACATCCCTCCTTTTGCTCTCCCCCTTCCCTCTGCAAATCCATCTTTATTTTTTTAGTCCAACCAAGGGTTCTTTTCTTTTTTTATTCCAATGAAGAGTGTTTCCATCTACCCAACTCAAAAATTACTGTACTTTCCATCCAAGACCAACTTTAATTAGGAAGAGTATGAATTTCTAGGTTTAAGAAATCGGTTCTTTTTTTTTTTTTTTTTTTTGTTTTTAGTCCAATCAAGGGTTTCTTTGTTTTAGTCCAACAAAGGCGTTTCCATCTACTTAACCCAAAAATTACTGCACCTTTCCACCCAAGATGAAGTTTCATCCCCTCCTAGGTGGTATGCTGAAAGCTTCTAACCCAGAAATAACCTAGCAATAATGAAAGTTTTGTATTTATTTTACTGCAATTTCTTAGAGAGAGAGAGATTGCCATAGAGAGAGGACCTTTAGAGAAGAGCTTCACAACAGCCTACCAAATCTGCCGTTCTTTGGTCGATTAGAGGTGACGTACAGCAACACAGCACGAATCCGAATGGAGGAGAAGAAATATTTCGAATGGAGGAAACGTGGAGAATGAGGAAAACGTGGGAAGGAGTCTCTGTCTAACGATGCGTTTTGAAAAAAAAAAATAAACACAACCAGCTCAGCTGGTGTGTGGCGAATGGAGGAGAAGCAATATTTGGAATGGAGGAGAAACGTGGAGAATGAGGAAAACGTGGGAAGGAGTCTTTGTCTAACGATGCGTTTTGAAAAATAAAAAATAAACAAAGCCAGCTCAACTGGTGTGTGGTGTTGGAAATTTAACTGGCCTTAGAGTAGAATTACTTATTGCAATATCATGTAATGTGGCACATATATATATATATAATTTACTACAGAGTACTTGATATAAAGTTATGGGTGATACCACTCATAAACATTGTATCACTTAAAATATTTTAGACTATCTTAGAATACTTGTGAATAATAATAAAATAGTTTGTGTTAAAATGTTTTATTGGAGTTTGAGAAATGAGATAGAAAAAGTTGAATAAAATATTATAAAATTAAAAAATTATTTGAATATAATTTTGTGTTAAAATCTGAAATAGTTGTATTATTTTTTATATTTTATTTAGAAGTTTAAGAAAATTATAATAATTAAATAATGATTAAATAAAAATGTTAAAAATTTTAAAATTGAACCTCGGTTTGGATTGAGAGCAACTCATCTTGTAGTAAAACAATCTTTAATCCTCTTAGTTTCTCTCCAATGTGGCATCGACACTCCTAGGAATTTTTTTCTTTCACTGGGGGAGGGGGGTTGATGTTTCGACGCCACCCACCTCCCCTCCTCACTGGCTATGGCCTTTATTTCCTTTTTTTCCCCCCCTTTTTTCTTGTTTTCTTTGTTCTCTGGTAGCACCGTTTCTTCTTGACGATCTGTTGCTTTCCGGCGACCTAGGG
Source organism: Pterocarya stenoptera (assembly GCA_003123785.1). Lineage (NCBI taxonomy): Eukaryota > Viridiplantae > Streptophyta > Magnoliopsida > Fagales > Juglandaceae > Pterocarya > Pterocarya stenoptera. Next base: position 38,913 of record QEOT01004333.1, read on the forward strand.
TGGACACGCGCCGCTTCTTCAGCTTCTCTAGGTGCCGATCTGTGCTCCTGGCAGAAGAAATATGCTCATCTGTGCAGCGCGTGCGTATCACGCGTGGCTTATGCTGCGCGTGATCCTCACGCGCCGCCGCGCCTCCGAGAACATTCTACCACCATGGATAGCAAATTCGGGATCTATGGCTTCGGATCTTCCAGATCTGACGGTTCGCTTCACTCCAGATGTGGCGCGTGGTTTGCGCCACCATCGCCAGCAGCGCTCCCTCGCAGGCAATTCGTCATAGATTTCGGTTGCTGCACTATGTTCCCGCTTTCCCTAACCAAAGATTGAGTAGAAGTGGATGTGATAGTTCCTTCTAGCCAGTCCAGACCAACACGTTGCATCACACCCCTTTGCACTGTGGCTTCTAGCTGTAGTTTTATAGTCTATTGATCAAACTATTTTAAAACAGTCACCAAGCAGTCTACCCTTGTGGGAATTGGGTGGGAGCTAATCTTTTGGCTCCAATCACCCACTTTATTTCCTTTTGTGTTGTAATGTGTAGGGCTGCACACGGTCCGGCGATGGACCGAAAGTTTTCGGTCCATCAATTGGACCGGACCGGACCGAACACCCAAGGGGACCGGACCGGACCGGTAGCTTTCGGTCCGGTCCGGTCCGGTTCATTCGGTCCGGCCTCTTTTTTTTTTTTAAATCAATTAATAAAAAAAATTATTTACAATACTAAATTAAACTAAGTGACTTATTAATGTGGATTATATAACAAACTCAATAAAAAAATATTTTATATGGTCAATGATAATAAATTAGATAAAAATTATATTATTGATGATGTTAATTATTACTTTATTACTAACTTAAATTATGTTAATGCATAATGAGCCATATACAACTTTTAACATTTTGTATATGAAACAATAAGTATGAATAATTTAATTATCCATACATATTATATCCATAATTAAGAAAGATACATAGTTAACATACTATTATAAATAAGAATAAAATATTTAATTATACATACTATTATAAATTTATAAATTATACATATATTATAATTTATACTATAAC
>QEOT01004333.1:40600-63952 GCA_003123785.1 Pterocarya stenoptera
AGTATAACTATATAAATATATAATAGTATTAATAGTCTATACTTAATTATAATATTGTATAATTATATATTAAAAAAGATATAAAAAATATATAGAATATATTCAGTCCGGTCCGGTCCGAAAAACAGCCGGACTGTGGACCGGACTGAATTCATTCGGTCAAAAAAAAATTAGATCGGACCGGACCGGACCAAATTCGGTCCGATCCGGTTCGGTCCAAAATGACCGGTCTGGTCTGGACCAACCGATGCTCACCCCTAGTAATGTGTATTAGTTTTGAGAAGATTGTAGGAGACTCTCATCCTACTAAACTTGTGTCTTATATCCGATAGCTTATCTATAAATATTTTATTTGACGAGAAATTAAAAAAAAAAAAGTCTTCAACCCAAACAGCAATTCCTTTTCAATTTTGAGATGTTTTCCCATGTTTTCACTAACGACAAAAGCGACACCTTTTGCCTTTATGCCCCTATTGATTCCTATCTACCTGCCCCCGTATGATAATAAAAACACCACTAGAAAACAGAGAAGAGGAAAATTATTTAATAATCTTAGCTACCACTTTTACGCATAACAGCAACTTAGAGCACACATGACTTTTTTATTATATAAAAAATATAAATTATTTGAAAAATTATTCTAAAAAAAGAGTTTCTTCCGATTATGTAAAATAAATTATAAAATACAATTAGCTACAACAACTCCTACATGTAGCAGGTACTGCATCATCTAATTTATTATTATTATTATTGTTATTTCATTTATTCTCTTATTTTCTTTTATTTTGATTTTTATCATGTAAGTAAATTCTTTTTATTATTCATCATTTAAAAGACATATTTTATTTTCTTCTAAAAAATATCTTGAAAATATTTTTAAACAGATTTTTTCATATTTTGATTTTATTTTTAATTTTTATTTGGCTTCTATATTTTGTTTTACGTGTATAGGACTGAATTATTTACATTGTATATAAAAAAATATATGGATATTGTATTGTAAATTTAATGGTAGAAATAAAATATTTAAAAAAAATAAAAAAGAATATTTAAATGATATAAAAAAAAAACAAATAAGTTGATGGATGATATATTGTAAAAGTTAATATGTAAAATAGAAAAAGTGAGTTTTGATGATGTATTTTAAATGATAGGATAAAGAATCCATTAGGAGTGCACTTACAATATTGAAAACAGAGAAAAATACCATTTTTTTAATATAATTTGATTTTATATATATTATCATCTTATAATATTATTATAAAATATTGGTTATATAATTTATAAATTATTATTATTTATTTCTAAATATATTTATAAATAAAATAAAATTATTACAAATGTGATGCAATCATTTGTAAGACCCACATCTGTTTTCTGTTCAGCAAATTAAAATCATCTCATCTCACTTCCAATCGAAACACAAAATTTTTAAAAACCATCTCAACGCGATCTCATTATTATTTATAAACTATCTCAACTCATCTCATCTCATCATTCAATCTAAATGAGATAAAGTATATTTTTTATCTGAGTGATATTTAGAAAGAAAATATATAAAATATTAAATAATTTTTTTTAATTAGCAGCCTTACATCACATGGGTTTTTAGATATTTTGATGGTCGGGAAAAAGTTATATTATTTTTATGTTTCAATTGGGAATCAGATATTTTTCTATTTTTTATGTTTTATATTTTTATCAACTACCTGTGTTGCATCTTTGACGGAAAAATGCCAATACTGTTATAAAAAGAATAGGGTCCCTAACCCACCATATGTACCACTGTACCTAAGTTAACACGTGTACTCCATCTATGAGGGCTTCTGGAGATTGATATATTAGAATCCTTTTAGATGTTGGGTGAGTTTCTCTGGTCATCATGATTTTCGGTAAATTTGAAAGAAGATGGCTGAAGGTACGAATCTTATTTACGCATTTTTACTGCGCGCTCTGTTCAGATATCTTACATGTCAATGTTAAGAATCGTTGTATTCTTAGATATTGGGGTGTTGATACTGTAAAAATCGTACAAGTTGGAAGGAGATAAAGAATCATTTCCGACCCATTGAGTTGATTGGGTCTCGATCGGTGTTGTTTGGAACCCTCACCATCATTCTGATGTGGCTATACGGTGGTGATATGTACGTCTATAGCGGTGAATGAAAAATAAGTACAGAGAAAGTAAATAGAGATGGACACCAAGATTTACGTGGTTCAATACTTGGCCTATGTCGCGGGGGTTTGGGGAGGGGAGTTTCCACTATAATATATTTGTTTACAGTCTAATGGTCTCTCATATCTTATTGTATAAAGAAGGTTGGAACCCTTCCTGTTGGAGATGTTGTCTTCTTCGAAAAGTTGCTGAAGAAGAAGAAGAAGAAGATCTGATCGAGAGAGAAAGAGTGATTTTGTCATCTCGTAAAAGGCTTTTTATATATCTCTTTGTTGAGTGTGCCAACCTGCAGTGATAAGCCCTGGCCCCTTTGGGTGTGTCAGCTTCCATTCTCTTCTTACTTTCCTTCTGGCCCCTCTAACACTTGTGTGCTTTCATGTCCCTCATTGTCTCTTTTTTGTTTGTCTTCTTATCCCAAATGGTGGCCTGGTGGGCTGGGTCCAACTATGGGCTATGGTATTTTATCCATTCACAGAAGCCCGCGATTCTTAACGGCAACTTGTTCTAACAAAAGTTTTTAAGAATCTTTAAGATAAAATATGCAACATAAGTCGTTAGTAAGAAAACAAATTTCAAAAATGAGTTTTCCGTTCTTCATATGGTGCAAGCGCGGAGTTCGGATATGGTAGGAGGCTGGCTAGACCACGTAGATGTGTAATTTGGCTCAGATGGGGTGAGAGGCTGGCTCGACTGCTTATGGTGCGAGCGCAGAGTTCGGATGTTTGTTATTATTGTTGGATTTTTGTGTGAAGTAACTCACGCAAAACGGTCAGAGGGCCATCAACCCCCTAGGTCTACTTTAGGCTGTTATGGAGCTCGGAGGCCCTTTAACTCTAGCTCGTACCTGGAGGTAACCAGCTGGTAGCGGTTACGCATCGTGGCTAGCCAAGGGACTGGGCTTGTACCCTGCGAAAGTCGACAAGCAATAAGTGTTATTTTTATGTGATTTTTATCACTTTTATTTATAAAAAGTGTCATTTTTCCTTCAATACTATTAATTTTATTATATTTCTGCATATTTTTATTTATTTTCTTGTATTTGAATGAATGAGAAGATTTAGTGCAAAAGGAGAGCATTTGATACAAAAGAAGAGACTATAAATCCAGACTAATGAGAGGCAGTGATTTCTGAAGATAGCCGATGAGATTTGGGCGAGGAGCCTTGTCCCATAGGTAGCAAAGAGATTTCTCTCGCTCAAAGGTGAAAAGACTTACTTTTCGGTAGGTGAGGAGACTAGCGACCAGAAGGAGTGAAGACTTGATGACAAGGCTCTAGTCGGTTAGATTGGGTGACTAGTCTAAACTACAAACTTAAAAGACCAGCTTAAATGACATCGTGGACAATAACTAGAAAAGATGAGATGAGTCTTTTATCTCGGTTGAGAGTCTTTCCACTCGGTAGGCGAGGAGAGGACCGTGTGGTCTTTGTAACCTCCACGCCCGTTCATTTATGACCTTCATCCCAGTTATATTCATCAAACACGGAATCTACCAAGTGAGATAATTTCTGCCTTCCTGGATTAATTTGCTACTAACTACCAAATTCGAGTTTTGAAATCAATCCGTTGGTGAAGAAATCCTCCCGAGCTCCGCATATCATTGAATCTTCTATTTTAGATAATCCCGTTATTCTTGGGATAATTTTCTTTTATGTTAACATCTATCTTTATAAACTATTTTACAGATTCTTAGGCTAGATAGTAGCCGCAGTAATCTTGTTTCCGCATTTGAGTTTGAAAATCTATTTAACCCCTTCTCGTAGGATGAATAGGAGTTCGGAATCTGAGTTTGAGAATTTGAGTTTTAGAGCCTGCTTTTAGAGTTCCAGATTTATTCTTCAAGTGTTCTTTTGAGAAGGCGGAACTGGAGGATAGAAGCTAGAGTCGCATGCTTCATCAACCGACTTTAACGAAAAATACTAGTTTTATTCTTTTTCTTTTCAATTCCATTATGAAATAATTCTATTTTCTAGAGTTTTGATGTAGCCTAGCATTGAACACACAATTTATATTCTAAATTATTTTATTTTCAATATTTCTATGATTGAGTGTTTATTCCTTATTCTTAATACTTACAATTTTCTAACTAACTATTGTTCGATCTTTTGGATTGCAATGAGATCGAGAGGTGATTTGTGATTAAAACTCTAGGATTAAACACCATTAGTTGAGCAAACGTAGAGATACTTTACCGCGACTAATGTGATTTCTAAGAAAAATCTAAAGAACTTAATGAAGCTTCAATTAGTTAAATTCACATAGAGATATTGAGTTATTAGTTGGAGATTTATTTGGTATTATTTAAGAGACAATATTGAATAGTTAAGGGATTTTTATCATCAACTTTGGATAATTGGAATTCTATAATAAGGAAGAATAAATTGTGTGGGATTTGCTAGGTGAAATTAAACGCTCTAGATCTATTCTTATTATTTTTTAAAATCTTAGTTTTTTTTTTTCTAAGAAATGAATCACATTCATTAGAGATAATAATTATAGATATTTATCAAGCCAAATGGCTTGGGAAAGGAAGTCTGGAATACAATCCCACCACATCTGAATACTCTCAACACTCTAGGCATAATGGGCAAGCTTATGAGCTGCCATATTCTCCTCTCTATACACATGACTAAAAATACAAGAGCTAAAACGACTCTTAAGTTTATAAACTTCAGTATATAGAGCACCTAAAAAAGAGTTCACCATATTATTTTGTTGTAGAGCTTGTATCAACAGCAAACAATCACTCTCAACTATGATATTAGAAATATCCATAATGGAGCAAAGTTGTAGACCTCGGAAGACTACCAGGAGCTTTATTACCTCTGGATTTTCAACCTTAAGCTCAACCTTACAAGCTGCCAGTAAGACCTGTCCATATTCATCTCTCAAAATAACACCAATCCCTGCTTTCTGAATATCCATGAACATTGCCCCATCTATATTAAGCTTCAGACTAGCTTCAGGGGGTGGTTTCCATCCAAAATGTGCTCAGAGTTGCACCTGATCTTTAACTAACACTGCTTTAAAACTGTGTTTCAGGCCAATAATCACATGTCTAGGACTTAGTCTAAGCTGTTCAAATTCACATTTATTTCTCCTGTACCAGAACCCATGCTAGACAAAAGAATAATTCTAAGCTTTCCCTTTCCCCACCTTCAATCAATTTAAGTACAATATCAAACACTTTACATCCAATATTAGTAAAAACAGAAGGCAAAAATTCCTTCCAATACTCATTGATCTGAGAACAGCTTATTAAAACATGATTTAGATCTTCCTGAGCATTAGAACATAAACAACAAACCCTATTATCGATTACATGTTTCTGAACCAAATTTGTCTTGGTAGGAAGGCCATCTTTACAAACACGCCAGGCAAAGATTTTAATCTTATCGGGAACCTGCATTCTCCACAAAGCCTTCCACACCTTTTGTTGTCTCACCATGTCTGAAGACTCAGCACATAACACCCTTTGCTGCAAGCTGATATTTCGATAACAACTTCTTACAGAAAACTGACCATCCCTATCATATTTCCAGGTCCATATACATGCTAAGCTGCTGGGACTGATTACCACTTTAAAAATTTCAGACACAATTCTTGGATTGAAGAGAGTTCTAAGTTTATCAATGTTCCACCACCCAGTTGACTCATCAATAATAGAGGTCACTAACTCTTCCCTGTTTTGAATATCAGAAGAGACTTCATGCAACAGAGAGTTGTAACCCGGCAGCCACTGTTCATTCCATAAATGTACTTTTTGACCATCCCCAATACGCCATCTACAACCCTCCCTTAACCACTTCTTAGCCTCCCAAATACTCCTCTATGTATAAGAAGGATTATATCCCAAAGTAGCATCCATAAATCTAGATTTAGAAAAATATCTAGCCTTTAACAGTTTATGAAGCAAAGAATTCTCATCCTGTAAGATCCTCCAATCTTGCTTTGCAAGTAGAGCAAGATTAAAAGTCTTTAAATCCTTAAAGCCCATATCCCCACTCGCCTTACCTTCACACATACTACTCCAACCAACCCAATGGATTCTTCTCTCTTCAGCTTTTTGACCCCACCAGAATTTAGCCATTAGACTCTCTAATTCATTGCAAAAACCAGAAGGTAAGAGAAAACAACTCATTGAAAAAGTAGGAATCGACTGAGCAACAACTTTTAATAACACTTCCTTACCTCCCTGAGACAAAATTTTCTCCTTCCAACTCTGTAGTTTCTACCATACTCTCTGTCTAATCTCCTGAAAAGCTCTTGTTTTAGATCTTCCAACCAAAGAAGGCAATCCAAGGTACTTATCATATTGCTGATCCCTATTACCCCACATCAATTTAAGCTCCTCGTACAACTCCCTACTCACATTGTTACTGAAAACAATGGTTGTTTTCTCCCTATTAAGTTTCTGCCCAGAAACACTCTCATAAGTGTCTAAAACTACTTGGACTCTTCTGTTTTCATCAACTTCAGCCTTACAAAAAATAACACTATCATCTGCAAAAAGAAAATGATTAATACATGGGGCCCCTCTACAAATCTTGATTCTAGCAATCTCTCTTCTTATCCCTGCTTCTTGTAACAAAGTTGTAAGTCCCTCAGTACACAACAGAAAAAGATAAGGGGACAAAGGGTCCCCTTGTCTCAAGCCCCTTGTAGGAATGATTGGCCCTTTTGGCTCCCCATTTATCAGCACAGAATATGAAACAAATTTCACACAGCCATAATGAAATCTATAAAAGATTGCTGAAAGCCCAAAACACCCATCACAGTGCTAAGAAAATTCCATTCAAATCTATCGTAGACTTTACTCATATCCAACTTTATAGACATAAACCCTTGTTTCCCCTTTTCCTTATGCTTGAGAAAATGAACCAACTCATATGCTATAAGCACATTATCAGTTATTAGAAGACCCGAAACAAAAGCACTTTGAGTAGATCCAATAATACTAGGCAGCACTGATTTTAATCTATTAGCAACAACTTTTGCTATCAATTTATAGGCCACATTACAAAGACTAATAGGCCTATAATCAGCAACCACAACCTGATTACTTTTCTTAGGAATAAGGCTTATAAATGTATGATTAAGAGAAGTTGGAAACTCACCTTTATTCAAGCTCTCAACACTACCGTACTCACTGAATTGCCAACAATACTCCAATATTTCTAATAAAAACTTGCTGCCATTCCATCAGGGCCAGAAGCTTTTGATGGGTACATCTGTGATAATGCACCTGAAATTTCTGTTGCAGTATAACTTTGAGACAAAGACTCATTCATAGAGGTAGAAACTCTACCTGAAATTGATGCCAAAAAATCAGTTGAGCCCCTCGGATTTGAAGTAGAAAACAGTTCTTCAAAGTAACTTAATATTGTATTATCCCTTTGCTCCCCATACTGCCAAACCCCTTGGGAATCCTTAATCTTTAGTAACTGATTTTTCTTCCTCCTCTGAGAAGCCTTCATATGAAAACATTTGGAATTTTTATCACCATCCTTAAGCCACAAAGATTTAGACCTTTGTCTCCACATCAACTCATCCCTTTCTAACCACTTTCGCACTTCATCTCTAGCCCTTTTATGATCATCACTGAACACACCTATGGGATCGGTCTCATTCAGAAAAACCATATTTTGCCTAGCCTTATTTAACTGTTGCTGGACATGACCAAAAGAGCACCTATTCCAATGAGCCAGTTGAGTACCACACTGCTTAATAAGATCCGTAACACTCAACATAGGGTCCTCTGCCACACCCTTCCTCCATACTGTTTTGATTATATCCTCAAAGGTCTTCTCACCCACCCACATATCTTCAAACCTAAATAATTTTTTAGAGTGACCAAACCCAACCATATCTTCAGTCTGAACCCAAATAGGAACATGGTCTGAATAAGCTACTAAACCATGAACAACCACAACATTTGGAAATAAACCCACCATTGAGAATTGACTAAGACCCTGTCTAATCTCTCACTAATACAGTGAGAACCTTCGCTTTGATTGCTCCAGGTGAATTTATTCCCTCGATACCCCATACCCTTCAGAGAACATACATCCACCACCTCCCTAAAAGCAGAAAGTTGACACTCGGGTCTAGGTCGACCTTCCCATTTCTCATGGTGATTCAAGATCTCATTGAAATCTCCCAGAACCATCTAGGCTTCTCCCTGACTAGAACATAAAGACTTTAACAATGCTCAAGTTCTAAAGCGATTACTTGCCTCAGGAGCACCATAAAACCCCATTAAAAACCAAGAATTACACCCCCCCATCATTCTCTACAACTGCATGTATATGAAACTGAGAATAATCCAAAATGGAGAGAGGCACATCCCTTCCCCATAATAAAGCCAATCCCCCTTCCTACCATAACAATCCCCAACCAAACAATTTACAAAACCCAATTTAAATTTACATACCTCGAATTCACGTGCTGTCAATTTTGTTTCCTGAAGAAACAAAATATCAGGAGCTTCCCTCTTTACTAAATCGCATAGGGTACGAATGCCCCATGGGTTCCCAAGCCCCCGGGCATTCCAAGATAAGGTTTTCATGGTGCTAATAAACAGCCACCGATACATCTTTGTCACTTTTATCTTCTGCAGCTACCACCCTGCAAACAGAACTGCCACCATGTTTCACTGCCCTAGCGTCTTCAACCTCTTCGCTAGTATGAGCCTTTCTTTTTCAGGAAGCAACCAGACGTTTGTGACTCCCAGAAGTAGTAAGACTCTCCTCAGTTATAACAGAGAGCCTCTTCCATTTACACCCATGCAAGCCATCCGGTCCGGGCCTGATATCACAATCCAATTTCATCTCAGCAGCAGATGGATTGGGCCCAGCCCACCCAAATGACAGCGTTTTAGTACCCTTCTCAAAAGTGACTCCCACACGATTGTCATCACCTTCAATCGTTGTTAGACCATCAGAAACTACCCCTGAAACTGCCTCTGAAATTGCTGCCCCCATTACCAATGAGCCCAAGATTTTCTCCCTTACAGCACTCTCAGACAGAGCTTTCATTTTTTCAACCGCACTGACCTCTTCCGTAACATTAGCCATGACATTCGAGACAGTTTTTCCAAAGCCCTTAACTGATTTCTCCGGTAGCACCTCACCTTTATTCATCGCTGCAACCACTGCCGAGGCAGAGGCAAACCCCGGATAAGGTTGAGACATCTTCCTATGACTCTCCGGACATTCCCAATTACGACCATTCCGAAACTAATCTCCATAAGTTGAAGCCCGTAACCAGGAACCATACGGGAAAGCAATTTCTACCATTGAATCCTCCACACTCTTACGATGCCCACAATCCTTATCCCCATGTCCTAAACAGCCACACCAATAGCAGAAATTAGGTAACTGTTCATAAGAGAAACGGACCCAACAAGATTTACCATTCCCCAATGAAATTTTTGACTCACATAACAAAGGCTTATTAAAATCAAGTAGTACCCTAACTCGCAAGAACTCCCCTAGGCCACCTCGCTGTTATCCAGATCAACTTCCTTCATCTTCCCAATTTTCAGACCAATTAATCCACCAACATAGGCATTTCGCGCTCATATAGGGAGATCATGAATTCGCACCCAAAAGGAAACCTTAGTAATCTTAATTTGATGAACCTGTAATCTGCCATCCACTTCCTTCAGCAACACCAACTGTTTGGCAAAAGATCACGGACCTTCTCTGACCACACGCTCCTTGTCCCGAAGATCTTTAAATTTGGTAAGAAAAAGAGAGGAACTGAGATCCCTAAATGTAACTGGTTTTACTGACCACCAAGCCCTCCTCATGGTCACCTTAAAGGCTTCCCGATTGAAATGCTTGTCCGTCAAAACAGTCACCAGCAGTCCTTTTCCTCCATAGAGGGAAACTTCTTCTAGTCTACTAGAATAAAAAACCACCTCCCCCTCCTTTAGCGACAAGCGCTGATAAATTTCATTTAGATCATTCTCACTCAGGGAAATATCCACCCCGAAAGGATTAATTCACACTATAGAAACCCACAACAAAACAGAAAGTAAAAGACTGCACTAGGCAGCAAAATCGCCCCTACAGAGACCAACCGCTCGAGAGGAAAGTAGAAATTGCATTTTTTTTAAAAATTTTTGTAGTTTTAATGTTATTGTATTCGGTTTAATTTAGATAACCATTCTTCAAATTTTGGTTTTTCCAAATAATAATTAATTTAGTCAATTTCAATACTCAATAGAATAATTATTCCATGTGAGTTCGATATCTGTTTTCTTTAAAACACTTTACTACTTGTTACGATTCTGTGCACTTGTAGATATACTTTTAAGCAAACAGTAAGTCTAGAGACTTGTGTTCTGACTGGCTTTGTTTGGGTAGAGCTCGAGGACTCTGGCCCTAAGCCAATGCATCGCGGGCAACATCCTAGCACGAAGGTCGGTAAGTCAAGAACTTGTGTTTCGACTGGCTGTTGTTCAGGCAGAGCTCGAAGTTATAGTCCTTAGCCAATGCATCTTGGCCAGCCAAGGGATTCGGCTTGTACCCCGAGAAGGTTGGCAAGTCCAATCAAGGGACTGGGCTTGTATTCTGACTGAATGTTATTTAAGGCAGAGCTTGAGGGCTCTGGTCCTTAGCCATTGCATCGTAGGTAGCAACCTAGCATGAAGATCCTCAAGTTAAGGGACTTGTGTTCCAATTGGTTGTTGTTCGAGCAGAGTTTGGGGCTTTAGTCCTTAGCCAATGCATTGTGGCCAGCCAAGGGACTGGACTTGTATCCTACGAAGGTCGAGAAGTCCAGCCAAGGGACTGGGCTCGTGTTCTAACTGACTGTTGTTTAAGGCAGAGCTTGAGGGATCTGGTTCTTAGCTAATGCATCGTAGGCAACAACTTGGCACGAAGGTCTGCAAGTCAAGGGACTTGTGTTTCGACAGACTGTTGTTTTGGCAGAGCTCGGGGCTCTGGTCTTTAGCCAATGCATCGTGGGCAGCCAAAGGACTGGGCTTGTGTTCCGACTAGTCATTGTTTAAGGCAGAGCTCGAGAGCTCTGGACCTGAGCCAATGCATTGTAGGCAGCAACCTGACACGAAAGTCGGTAAGTTAAGGGACTTGTGTTCTGACTGGCTGTTGTTTAAGGTAGAGCTCGAGGGCTCTGGTCGTTAGCTAATGCATTGCATGTAGCAACCTAGCACAAGATCGGTAAGTCAAGGGACTTGTATTCTGAATGGTTGTTGTTCGAGTAGAGCTCTGGGCTCTTGTCCTTAGCCATTGTATTGTGGCCAGCCAAGGGAGTGGAACCCTACGAAGGTCGGCAAGTCCAGCCAAGGGACTGGCTTGTGTTTCCACTGGCTGCTGTTTAAGGTAGAGGTCAAGGGCTCTGGTCCTTAGCCAATGTATTGCAGACAACAACTTGGCACGAAGGTCAGCAAGTCAACTGACTTGTGTTCTGACTGGCTGTTGTTTGGCCAGAACTCGAGGCTCTGGTCCTTAGCCAATGCATCGTGGCCAGCCAAGGGGCTGGTCTTGTACCCCACGAAAGTCAAAAAGTCCAACCAAGGGACTCGGCTTGTGTTCTGGCTGGCTGTTGTTTAAGGCAGAGCTCGAGGGCTCTAGTTCTTAGCCAATGCATCGCAGGCAACAACCTAGCACGAAGGTCAGCAAGTCAAGGGACTTGTGTTCTGACTGACTTTTGTTCGGGCAAATCTCAGGGTTATGGTCCTTAGCTAATGCATCGTGGCCAGCTAAGGGATTGGGCTTGTGTTCCGCCTAGCTGTTGTTTAAGGTAGAGCTCGAGGGTTCTAGTCCTTAGCCAATGCATCGTGGCCAGCCAAGGGACTAGGCTTGTACCCCTTGAAGGTCGGCAAATCCAGCCAAAGGACTGGACTTGTGTTCCAACTGGCTATTGTTTAAGGCAGAGCTTAAGGGCTCCGGTCCTTAGCCAATGCATCGTAGGCAACAACCTGGCATGAAGGTCGCAAGTCATGGGACTTGTGTTTCAACTGGTTGTTGGTCAGGCAGAGCTCGGGGCTCCGGTCTTTAGCCAATGCATCGTGGTCAGCCAAGGGATTGGGCTTGTATTACGGAGATGCTTGTCCATGTCGAGAAGACTGGGATTAGTGCCCTTCGATTTGTTCCAATGGAGCTGTATTGGGACTCTTGAGCGGTGCTCGGATGGCCCATATTGTTGACGTTTGCCTTTTTTAGCCATAGGAAATAACTTTGTTAGTAGAAATAAAATTCACATAAGTTTTGGAAGAAATAAATCGAGAGTTGTTGTTAGTTGGAGGCAGTCCGTGCTTGCCCGTTGGGGGAGTCTATCGTGTGAGCCCGCTGGTATAGTCCGTCGGGTGGAAAAGTAGAGCAAAGAAGCAGAACCCTGAGCAGAGGAGTAGAGTAGAGGAGCAGAGTAGAAGAGCACTCTAGGGAGAGCCCGCTGGGGAGCCCTCTAGGGAGAGTCTTCTAGGGGAGCCCTCTAGGGATAGCCCTTTGGGGGAGCCTTCTAGAAGAGCCCTTTGGGGGAACCTTCTGGGAGAGGCCCTCTAGGGAGAGCCCTCTGGTGGAGCCCTCTGGGAGAGTCCACTGGGGGAGCCCTCTGGGAGAGCCCACAAGGGGAGCCTGCAGGGAAACCCCTCTGGGGGAGCACTCTAGGGAGAGCCCATTAGGGAGAGCCCACTGGGGGAGCCCTCTAGAGAGAGCCTTTTGGGGAGCCCTCTAGGGAAAGCCCTCTGGGGGAGCACTCTAGGGAGAGTTCTCTGGTGGGTTCGAATCCCATAGACAGCACCTCTGTTGATGCTGTAAAAATCGCACAACAGGCCAGAGGGAGAGAAAGAGTCATTCTCGGCCCACTGAGTTGACTGGGCCTCAATCAGTGTTGTTTGGAGCCCTCGGCAGTGTTTCGGTGCAGCTGTATGGCGGCGATGCGTACATTCATGGCGGTGAATGAAAAATAAGTGCAGAGAAGTAAAGAGAGATGGATACCAAGATTTATGTGATTCGGCACTTGGCCTACGACTTAGGGGGTTTGGGGAGGAGAGTTTCCGCTATAATATATTTGTTCACAGTCTCATGGTCCCTCATATCTCACTATACAAAGAAGGTTGGAGCTCTTCCTATTGGAGATGATGTCTTTCTCGAGAGGTTGTTGAAGAAGAAAAAGAAGATTTGATAGAGAGAGTGATTTTGTCATCTGGTAAAAGGCTTTTTATATATCTTCTTGTTGCGTGTGCCAGCTTGCAATGATGGTTCTTACCCCTTTGCGTGTGTCAGCTTCCCTTCTCTTCCTACTTTCCCTTTGACCCCTCTGACACTTGTGTGCTCTTATGTCTCTCCTTGTCTCTTTCTTGTTTGTCTTATGGCCCCTAGTGGTGGCCTGGTGGGCTGGGCCGAGCTATGGGCTTTGGTATTTTATCCCTCACAGGGGGATAATTCTGTGGAGAATCGAGTAGTGTGAGCACTGATCCAATTCCGAACTTTGACTTGTTAGAGCGAAGTCGGATTTGAGCTTTTAACTTTCAGCTTTGGACTTTTGTTTTAGCTTCATATTTAGTCCATTTAAAAATAAATTTTTTTTTGTGGGCTTTCAAATTTCGAAAAAATTGAAGTCTAAAACTACATTCACTCTTAATTTACTTCTTTACTAATATCTAACTTATTTTTGTACTAAACTTACACTATAGTGTCTAATTACATGTTATCATACTATATTATTACATATTATTTTTAGTGTCTAATTACATGTTATTATACTATAGTATTACATTATTATAGTATACTAGTGTCTAACTTTTTTCTACACTAGACCTATTTTCTACACTACACTAGACCTATACTAGACTTTTTAGTGTCTAATTACATGTTATTATAATTTAGTAAATTAGTATATGTGTTATTAACTTATTATATTAGACTTATGTAAATACAATTGTCTAACTTATTTCTATACTTGATTATGTATGGTAGTAATACTATGATGTTTACATATACTAAACTATCATTAGTCTATTTATATTGTAGTATAAGTATATTATTTTAAAATAATTTTCCCATACTAGTATATTATTGAATTTAACTATATAAGTTCTACTTATATAACTATATAACTATATTAGAATATATATGATAAATATATATTTAATATATATACAATATCGGAGTCGGATTCAGAGTCAAAGTCGAAGTCGGAGTTGGAGGCAAAGTTGGAGTTAGATTGCAACGTAGTTGGAGTCGGTCCAGCAACACCTCCGACTCCGACTCTGACTGAAAAATTAAAAAAGAAATCGACTCCGACACTGTTTTGTCAGAGTTGGAGCTGAGTCAGAGCGAAGCCAAGTTGAATTTTTAAATTTTTGCTCAGCCCTAATTAGGATTGATCAAGGTCCATGCTACTATATATGTGAGTGAAAATGGTGGTCTAGATTGGGTTTATATTGATAATTTTCTTGTAATTATATATGCATAACCTGTAACTTCCCGTATTCGGACGGTTATAGATCTGTTAGTTTCTATTACCTAAAATTCACATACCAACAATACACATATAGCTACAATTAACACAATAAATAACTCTCTAACATGTAAAATCTCTTTAGTCAAAGTATGCGTTTCTCCATAAAGACATCCAAGAACTCCACCAACATAAATAATAAAGAACTCCGTACAAAGTCTCAATAAAAAGTCATTGATATTCCAAAATGCTAACCAAAGCAAATAATTTTTTTTTTTGAATAAAACTCTCTAATAATATCTTGTACATTTGGTACTTATTCCATTATGCTAAACTAATATCTTAAAAGCTTCATATTGATCTTGATTTCTAGTTGAATCATCAAACGCTCAACTACTCTCATCCAAGCTTTCTATTCTTGATTCCCAGATGATTTACTGATGTGGATCTGTGGTTGGACGACGGGGACGAACACACACACACACACACACACACACACAGAGAGAGAGAGAGAGAGATGTGTAATTGGTGATGTTGGTTTGTCTACATAGAGAAAAGAAAAGAAGTTGGGGGAGGGGCATTGAGAAGAGATATGGTTTTAGGGTTTAAGGGGCTTTGGTTCTTGGGTGAAGTCTGTGTAGTGGTTAATACCGTTAATTCCTTAGAGCTGATCTCAAACAAACCAAGAAATCTTAGAAATGGAGCTCAAATTATTTAGCCTTAGGCATGAGCAGCATAAAATTTCAGAAGGCATACTAGCATAGCCATGGATTTTTATATAGCAGATTTGTTCTCTATTTCCTTTACTATATATGGATATCATGCTCTATGTCGCATGAAAATATGAAAACATTTTGTTCAAATTTATTAGTGGATCGAGCCTCTAAACTGTGTGCTTTTGGACTCTTCTGGTTTGCTTTCGCATTGGTTAATGTATGATATGAAAACATGAATGAGTTTCTACCTTCGATCCTCCTTGCAGCTAGAACCAGGCTCTACTCTCAAAATCGTCGCGAAAGAATTTTAAAAAATGATTAACCTATAACTCTGTTACGTCACATTTATTGTTTGATTCTATTTGCATTATATTAATTAAGTTAATCATTTTTTTTAAGGGAAATTGTCATAATTCATTCATTAAGAAACTTACATCCATGAGCGGATACATTCTGAGATATTCCTATATCAAACATGACATCATAAATCAAAATAATGCATTTGGAACTCCATTAGTACACTATTTCCTTTTGTGACTGGTCTGGTACCACTTCACTACTACTGATACTCTCCATAGACAAACATCTAAGAGATAGCTCAACCTCACCCTTAATAGAAGGAGATAACTCAACCTCTATCGACAAAATTTCGAGAAACTAACACTTTTTTTATTTTAATTAATAATAAGGAAACCGAAAAAGAAAGAGTAAGATAGATACGAAAAAAGAAGAATTACAGTTTGGACCAACTCTGGTAGACTTCAAAATCTATGACGGCGTGTGAAGGCAACACGCTTATCTCTTTTCAGCCACAAAGGTCAAATCTGAAAGATCAGGGGATGGAAAGTCTAGTGATTTGGCGTGTGTGGCGAGAAGAGCAGCCGTAAGGGGTGGCTTGTGAGGATCACTTGCAAAACTGCCACTTTTCTCCAAACGATTTGCAGCTTGGGAGCCTGCTTGTGCCGCGCATGTCTCTTGGAAGTTTTCGAAATGTTGTAGATCTATCTTTTTTGATCTCAAAGAAAACAAAATAAAACTAAGCAAAAGGAACAACGTTGATAGATAAAACTTGATTTTTTACGACTGCTAGGCTTCCTATCTTTTTGATCAATAAGTTAATCATATTAAATTATATATGTGACGATTTCCAAGCTTTAAGTTTTTCAAAGATAAGTCTAACTATTTAATGTCTTCTCTCCATTTTATTAATTATCATTATCCATGATGATTCCAACAAGGTAATATTTTAAGATTCCTGAGATTAATTTTAAAAGATTAGTTTTTGGTGGTGTTTAAGACTCGGTTGGGATATTTATAATATCTTCGTATATTCGTGAATAGTAATAAAATAATTTGAGTTAATATGTTTTATTAGGTTTTGGAAAAGAAAGAGAAAGAGTTGAATAAAATCTTATAAAGTTAGAAGATTATTTGAATATTATTTTTATTTTGAAATTTGAAAAAGTTGTATTATTTTTTGTATTTTATTTGAAAACTCGAAAAAATTGTATTGATTAGGTAATGATTAGATGAAAAAAATTAAAACATTTGAAATTGAAAAATGTTTTGTGTTTTAGTGATGCTTGAGAAGGAATTATTTAAGAATATTTGAAAATACTTGAGAATAATTATGTTGACGGGAGTATAGATTCCCTTGTAGAGAGGTGAAAATATATTTTCCCATCATCCTTAGGAATGAATTTATGTTTTAACTTTTAACTGGACAATTTTTTATTTTTTTTAATTTCATAAATTGTATTTATACAAAAAGTTAGGGTTGTTTTACATATTCGTTTGTTCTATTTGTTTTAATATAAGCCATATATTCCAAATAAATGACAATTTATGCTAATATATATATTTTTTTAATTTCTTGGTTATAGTTATTAATGTAAGAGAAAAGGCTATATATATTATTGACGCTATGAAATGGAGAGTACCTTGTCCATATTATTTCTAAGAACAGACCAACTACTACTTCATTAATGTTCCTTAATAAAGTAAGTAGGTTTAAGGCTGAATTCTCGATTAATGTTGCTCTTTGTGGTCCTAAAACATTTGAAATTAGAAATTAGTCATGTCTGTACTGTGAGACCGGTTCCGTATTTGAAAATTTTAATTCAAATTAGAAATTAGTCATGTCTTATTTTAAACTATGAGACCAGTGGCCAGATTTGTACAAGTTACCAATTTGAATTCAAAATACGAAGGATTTGAAGCTCTTAGCTTTCTTCTTTGAACTTAAAATCGGGAAGGAAAAATGTTTTGGTGCTAATTCGGGAATCTAGGAGCCCTTTTGGTAGTTATAATTACCCAATCTCCTTGTCCCTTGATTAGGATTCATGGATTTCTTCAAAATTAAAAATTGATTTTATTAGTTCTTATTAAGATTTCTACTGACATTATTTACAATGAAATTATTAGTGCCACTTATAAATTCAACTTCGAAAGAATTATTGCTAAAAGTTTCTTCTTGAATATGATATAATGCTGCTCATTTAGTCTAAAATCTTCCATAATTATATCCGCATCCCCAACTATTGTCCTAATTAAGCATCTACTTTTAAATATTTTTTTATCCACATGACTTCTTTCCCCTTTTTTAGTTTTTCAAAAATATCAGATCAGTTTCTTTTCTAGAAATTTTTTTTATATAATTTCTTCCATAATTATGAATTCCTAGAATCTTTTTAATTGTTTCGTGTATTCTACTTTTTTATGTTTAGAGACAATATCATGCTCTTATAGTTTTGAATCTGATTGGTTGAAAACTAATCCTAAAAAACTTATAGACTCATTTTCCACCTCTATTTTCCTAAGAGTAATTCAAGATGTATTAGTGCTAGTATAAATAGTATTAGTGATAGCATTCACTCATGGTTTAAAAAACTAGTAAAAAAAAATCTAAACATAGACAATAATATAAGAGAAGGTAAGTTCAATAGTTGATTTAGATCTCAAACAAGATGTAAAGGGAACTTTGAACAATCTAGCGAAATGTTAGTGAACACAAAATACATATATAGCAGAATATTTTTTACTCTTCTTTGTGCAAATTAAATTGGCAATCTAGTAAAAATAAACTCACAAAATGGAATAAAGAAAATCAAGCAACCCACAAGCAAGACACCAATATGCTTACATGGAAAACCCTCTAATGTGAAGGGAAAAACCATGAGACCTAGTCCAGTTAAAACTTTCACCATCAGCAATAATGGGTTTATAGATTTTTCTCTAGAGGAATCTCTAGATGCTACCAGTACATCAAGAATATTTATATTCTTGGTTCAATATATAATCATACAAGTGGATATCAACAAGAGCGACGAGAAAGATCTCAGTAAACAAACAGAGAAATTTTAATGACCAGCACTAGTTGAAACGAAGCCCTCACAATAAAAAATGTCATACTAAAATTTCATCAAAACCGAACCATGGATATTGATCACTAAAATCTCTAATAGAAGTGTGAAAAAATTACAAATTCACGTATTTTTTTTTATCTCTCCATTTTTTTTCTTTATTTTTTCTCACTCTACACATAGTGCACACCCTTTTAACTAAACCCTAGTTTTTGCAAATTACTAAATAGCCACTAAGTGCCTTACATTATGGGTGCTATCCGCATGGTGCGTGATGGGGGCACCCATTCATACCCCGCCCCCCTCCCCGCTACGGGGGGATGGGGTTGAAACCGCAATCCGCGCCGCCCCCCACTTAACCCACTGTCTAAATTTTTTTTTTTACTCAAATTATAATATAAATTGAAATTTATACATTAAAAAAAAAAAACTCCTTAGAATTATATTTTGAATTGCTTTGACTTCCTAGGCCAACCATTATATAAGAGACCAAGACATGAATCTATTAACTTGAAATTGAATTTAAATTTTTAACAAATTGTATATAGCTATATACAATATATTTATATAAATATTAAAAATTATAATTTTTTATATTAAAAAAGGAAGGATTGCAGAGCGGGGGGCGGGGGGTGGGGCCCCGCTCCCATCCCTACCTTACATGAGTTTCCTTCACATGGTGGGACCCACCCATGATGAACAAGATGGAAAATATATCTTTCGATGGTATGAAAAGTCGTGGTGACAACAAAATCCTTTGACTATTTTATGGGTAGGTAGGAAGATACATTATGTCCTTTCAAAACAAAAGTCGGCTATAATTACACACAATGTGAATATTTTTTAGGAAATTCTAGCGAGGAATCTTTAACGTTCAGTTCAAGAAATTAGAAACGAAATCATAATCATCAACAAGATAAGAAGCGCTTATTTTGAATATCATGATCTTTTGAAATTTACAAACTTCAAAGAATTAAAACACCGTCTTGCTATCCGAACATAACGAAGATCATAACCAGTCTTCGAAGTCTTCACTCGCAGCCAACGCGGTAAGTGAAAGCGGGAGTGAAAAAAGAACAAACTTTTTCATGGAAACGCTGAAGAGAAGAACCATTGAATCCCGAAGAATTTGGTTCTTGAGGGTACTAATTAGTTCACCTAAGAGATACCTTATAATTCTTCATGACTACGTTACAGGCACTCTTCAAAGAGATACCTTACAATGGCTATAACAGTGGGAAAAATCATAAGGCAAACAACAAAAAGCTGTTTTGCACAGCAACTTTCTCAGTGATCTAGAGACTAGAAGATATATCGTTTACGAAGTTTTGCTAAAAGAAGAGTTATGTGGTTCATATACTGGAGAACCAGCAGTATTAGTACTCCAAGATGATGCTGACTTTATGTTATATATCCAAGCTATAGTTATGCAACACTTTCCAATTTGAAGGATATGTTAACAACTCTAGAAAGCCTTATTTCTTGGTAAAACCATAACGAAACCCTTACATTTCAAATCTATTAAAAAAACCCAAGAAATTAATAACAAATTAAAAAAACAATTACTTAAAATAATATTAGAATAAAATAACCTATTTTTTCTCAAAACACAAAAAACATTGGTATTATAAGTCAACTACAGTGTTATTATAAGTGCAATTAAGAAGCTTGGTATTAGCATGTGCAATGATAAAAAAATGCTTTGTCAAATTCAAAAGATGAGGAATAGTAAGAAAGAAAAATATGAAATGAGAAATTTTTGTAAACAATTTGGCCTTTCTCCTATTGCTCCTTCAAGGCAGTAGCACAAGCATTTTGATAAATTTGCTAAAACACACGCCAAGAAAAGATATAATAAGAGTGATGATTTTTATAAAAAGCCTTCTGGTTTTTATAAGAAAAAATCTTCTTATAGGAAAAAGACTTTTCAAAACCCTTCAAAAGGAAAATGTTTTAACTGTGGCAAGTATGATCATTTCTTCAAAGAATGTACAAAAAAACCCAGTAAATTTCAAAACAAGCTTAATCAATTAAAACTTGATAACAATGATCGTGAGGAACTTATTCAAATTTTAGAATCAAAATCCTATGAATCATCTGATATCAATGAATTCAGTTCAAGTGATTCTAATTATTACTCAGAGATTGAAATATCTGATTCTCCAAATATTAAGTTTCGATGTAATGATTCTTGCTGTAAACGTTTAGGTAAAACAATAATGTTTTAACCAAGGCCGAAGAACAAGAAAATTTTTTGTTAACTTTAATTAACCAAATTACTAATCCTAAGCTTAAAGAAGAGTATCTTTAGAAGTTCAAGACAACTATGGTTTGACAAGAATTTGAGATTTCTAAATCCAAAATTAGTTTTCAAGAAACTTTGGGAAGATTTGAAAAGAACAAATTCAAAGAAATTTCTACTAATGATTTACAAAGAGAAATCGTTTCCATTAAAAAAAAATTGTTGGTCTCAAAACTGAGAAGAACAATATCAAATCTAAAAATTATTCTTTTAAACAAGAAATATTATGTTTAAAAATTGATAAACATTTTGATCTAGATACTCCTTCTGATAATGATGAGCAACAAAATGATGATTCTAATTCAAGTCAAAAGGAAGTTCCTCCTTCCGACAACAATCAAGATTGTTTGATTTATCATACTATTCCTCCCAAATGGTTTTCTAAAGTTACTATCCTTTTTTCTCATAAATATGAATTCACTGTGATTGCTATGATTAATTCTAGATCAGATATGAACAGTATCTAAGAAGGAATAATTGCTAGTATGTAATACGAAAAATCTACTGAAAGTCCTTTTTCTGCTAATGGATCTCAAATGAAGATAAAATATGAGCTTAATAATCCTCATGTCTGCAAAGACTGTGTTTGTTTCAAAATTCCTTTTATGCTTGTTAAAAATATGACTGATAAGGTCATATTAGGAATTCTTTTTATTTCTTCTATATATCTATTCCTTTCGGAATATGATGTTATTACTACTGACCATTTCAGTCAGAAAGTATAGTTTAAATTTGCTTCAAAATTTGATATTGATTCGAAAGATTGTTTGAAACCTTTGTTTTTTGCTAAAACAAAACATTTGAATTTCCTACAACCGGAAATCAAATATAAAAAAATTGCTAAACAATTATCTGGTAAATTGTTACAGTAAAAAATCATTGATTTTAATAAAAGACTGGTTGATGATCTTTGCTCTGATCTTCCAAATGCATTTTGGCATAGGAAGAAGTATGTTGTTACTTTACCTTATATTAAAAACATTTCTGAGAAAAATAATCCCACTAAAGCTCGGCCTATTCAAATAAATAGTGAAACTTTAGAATTTTGTAAAACAAAGATTCAAGATCTGCTTGCCAAGAAGATTATTAGGCATAGCAAGTCTCATTTGTTTTGTGCTACTTTTTATGTCCAGAAAAATGCTGGGATTGAGAGAGGAACACCTCGCCTAGTTAGTAATTGCAAACCATTGAACAAAGTCTTAAAGTAGATTGGGTACCCTATCCCCAATAAGGATGACTTCATTCATAGGCTTAGTGATTCAGTAGTCTTCTCCAAGTTTGACATGAAGTCAGATTTTGACAAATCCAGATTTGAGATTCAGATAGGTATAAGACTGTTTTTACTACCCCCTCGATCATTATGAGTGGAATCATGTTATGCCTTTTGGACTCAAGAATGCCCCTAGTGACTTTAAATACATTATGAATGATATTTTCAATTCATTCACTCATTTCACCATGGTTTATATTGATGATGTCCTCATTTACTCTAAGTCTATTAATGAAAATTGAAAACATTTACATTCGTTTCTTGGCATCAATAGACGCAATGGTCTTGATGAGTGTACGAAAGTACACTTTAAATATGCTATTATTAGACTATAATGTTAAAATGTGAATAGAAATTATAGGAATTAATGTGTATTATTGAATTGAGTTTCTATTTATTTTGAAATACTCCTAAGCAGATTTTTATGTTTAATTTCAGGGACTATAAAAGAGTAAGTCAAAAAGACCCAATCAAATCCAAAGGACTTTCAAATGGGCAAGATTTGGAACAATCTAAGAACTTTCAATGAGTGTAGGGCTCTTCAAATAAGGATAATGATGGGATTTAAGAGTAATTCGGATCAAGAGAAATAGTCAGAGTCCAACATGCTCTAGGAGACTGTCTGGATACACTTTAGTATTTTGACCATAACTTTCTACTCATATATCAGATTGATTCGATTTTAATGCGTTGGAAAGCTAACTTAAAGGGCTACAACTTTGTCTCTAATAGAAATTTCCAAATTCGAATTCCTGAAGTGCGTACGTGGCTGCCAAGATAAGTCTCAAGATTTAGGCGATTTTTCTATGCGAGAATCATGAAGATATTAGGGTTTCTTTTCTACCCTATATAAGGATANGATAAGTTCTAAGATTTAGGCGATTTTTCTATGTGGGAATCATGAAGATATTAGGGTTTCTTTTCTACCCTATATAAGGAGATCATTAGGAGGCTGAAAAAGGAAGAAGGGAGCAATTTAATTCTCATGTTTGCCGTTTGCTTTACCTTTCTCTTGAGACTTTTGTTGTCCATTATATTTATGGGTAACTAAATTCTCAAGTAGGGCTAGGGATGAACTTGCACATTAGATGGTAT